>PQWD01004820.1:11259-24563 GCA_019425675.1 Leucinodes orbonalis | reverse complement strand
CTCTAAACCAGTAATTGAACCGGTTTTTAAAAATATGGGTATTTTTAATTATCCGGTTAAAATTTCCAGGGAAATAAAATGAAGTTCGAAATGTATTTTTTCGCAGTGTCCCGTTGTCTGCTCGCAGTACACTTACAGACTGAACGGCATTTGCCAGTGTACAGCAGATAATTCAACATGTTGCGACTGACCTCACTATAAACCGGTTTATTTGCAAATATCGTTTAGGTTCCAAATATCGTTTCTATTTGCTTCCGCTCTGGATCGAAACTATATGACAAAATCGGTTCTTAATCGTTCCTGTTGAATCGGTTTCAAGCCCTGATTTTGAGGTCATCAAATCAAAAAGGTACATAAAAATCAAAATTAACACGATACCGGTGATCCCAGACAGGTAGGTACTTTAGTATTAAAAAAACCCTCATGAAAAAAGGTTACTATACAATAGAAGAATATTTATCGGATAAAGATGTGTGGTCTTGCACTTAGTGTTCCAGTTACAAAATCTTTGTAATAAATTATTGTAAAGCTATGTGTAGGTAAATGACAAAACTGTAACCACTGATATAAAAAGATTAAAAGAGTAACTCGAGTTTCTTGCCGGCTCTTCTCGAAGATCCTACTTATTCCGAACCGGTGATAGAGTCACAAAAAATGTAATAATAATAACAATTGACGATTCAAAAGTATCTGTAAGAATCTGTATTTATTTGAATAAAGATTTTTTTTCTTTCTTAGTAACGCATCCGATAGACTTCAGACGCTTTATTGATTTTTTTCTGTCTGCATTTAAACTTACATAATTAATTGGCACGCAAGGCAAATAGGATTTCTGTCGTTGAATCCTTTTGAACTGTTGGGTTTGACAGGCAGTGAAAGAAATGGAACTTGTTGCCTTCTTGTGTGTTCCCCGAGCGTAATTGCGTAAGTGGAAATTTGGTATTCCTGTAAAACATTGATGCTTATGGGTCCAAATGGTAATTGTATAGTAGAATTAATAATGTAATGGTGTTAACAAAATAGAGTCTAGGAAATGCTATCGGGAGTTTGGGCCGTACCACGCGGATCCAGTACGTTCATCATCAGCTCATTAAACGTCCCCACCGAGGGAAGAGCCCACCCTTAAAGGGTGCATAGGCCTAGTCGTCCACGAGGGCGGAATTGGACGACTTCACGCACACCCTTGAATCTCTTAGCAGACGTGCGCAGGATTCCTCACGATGTATTCCTTCACCTTAAGAGCGTCGGATAAACGTACATATAATTTCGAAAATTTGAAAATAGATTTGTACATGGCGGAATTCGAACCTGCACTCTCCAGATTGGAAAGCAACAGTCCACACCACTGAGCTACCGATGCTCTACCTGGTGCGTTAACGACTACCATCCTTAGATTGTAGCTGGGACCAAAGCTTAACGCACCTTCCAAAGGAAAACAATCACCTGATTTAAATGAAATATCCAGAAATAAAAACGTAACTTTCATTATGAGTGCTCTGTAACAGGCAACTGATAAAAATAACAAAAACATCCATAAAATTAGGAAATTAAATAGTTTTATAAAAAAAAATATAATTATTAATTTATAAAAAATTATAAATTAAAAAAAAAACATAGAAAAACGTTTTATACGAAATGATTAATTTCGTTTCCGATCCTAATTCTATCTATACAATTATAATAGAAGTATAAAAATATCTTAACACGTATTTTCGTAAGTTCAAATGGCTGATAAAAGCTATATCTGCTCTTTATCAGGTCATTGACCATTCTAGAAACCCAGGTACTATCGCTGACTGAGAATTTATGCAATAAACTTATTGCGTAAAAAAACGTCATCTATGGGGTCCCAAGATGTTTTCTTCAAATACGTAATACATTCTGTGAACGAGGTCCTGGAGACGCGCGAACACGCGTTGGGTCCGTGACCTCACCAAAGTGCAGTAACAGTTTATTTTATGCCCTTTAATGAACGGGACGGTCAGTACCATCACCTAGTGGTTAGTGATACGCCTGACCATAACAGAGTATTAAGAGAAATTAATGTCGTCATTATTTTCTGTCAACACTGCCATGCGCCCGTCACTCGACAGATGTTAAGCATTTGGGGCCATCGTCAATGTTGCCACCTTAGCCCTTTTAGTATAGGTGAATTTATTTTTAACGATTTAACCCGAAAAGAAAGAAAATTGTTTATTCGGTGCACCAATTACAATACAATCAAATTCTATAACTTAATATAATAGTAAAAAAGTTGAAATGAGGGACCGATAAGGCATGTACTCAGCATGGTGTCGCGCCACGAAAACGTACCGAAACGCTGATCTTCCGTAGATACCTTATTTGAAAGAGGGACAGAGCTACACGCAGTGCGGATACCAGATAATATATAATCATACCATATTGAGAATACAATTAAACAAGTACAATATAAAATAAAAAAACATATATATTAGTGGACGGTTCATCCATTAGTAGACGGTTCAAAACCCAGGAAAAACAATTATTTACACATTGTAATCTGTTCAATATCAAGTCATTTGCATGTGAAGAGTTAAATATAAATGGAAAAAATACAAATATTTACACAAGAAACGTAAACGCAATAAATTCATGTCATAATAATGTAGAAAACGTGACATTTCTTAAGATTTGGACAATCTTATTACATGCTTGCATGATATGTAAAAAGCCTTACAAAAGCGAATCATTTTCTTATCATGTAGTTTTAGTTCAATGAACAATCAAAACAGTTCGTTGCCGACAGCAAAACATGCCCTGTAAAGCCAACCATCTTTTCATAGCTTGGAAAAATTACACAAAGGGATCCCTATGCATACGTTACCAAGAGGATTCAAATTTATATCCCTGGATAGAGCAGCAATATAAAATCGTCGAAATTCATGACCAGTTTAAGCCAATTTACATTTGACTACACAAATCAAGAATTTTAAAATCATCTCCTTAATCACCAAATTTTTTTAGCTAGTAAAATTACCGGGTATAAGCAGTGTTGCCATCTTAGCCCTTTTGTAGCTAGATCTAGCACTTTTTAGCATAGGTGAACTCCTTTTTTAACGATTTAGCCCGAAAAGAGCAATCTAGCTCACTAGCTTTTTCACTGTCTTGAATACATTACCAAATTATGAAGATTCTACATGCTAACAAGTCATCATCATCATCATCAGCTCATTAAACGTCCCCACCGAGGGGCACGAGCCTACCCGTATAGGGTGATTAGGCCTTAGTCGTCCACGCGGGCCCAGAGCGGATTGGACGACTTCACACACAACCTTCGATTCTCTTCGCAGGCGTGCATGAAGGTTTCCTCACGATGTTTTCCTTCACCGTAAGAGCGTCGGATAACGTACATATATTTTTCAAAAATTCGAAAATACATTGGTACGTGTCGGGATTTGAACCTCAGCCCTCCCGGTAGGAAGGCGACAGTCCACACCACTGAGCCACCGACGCTCTATGCTAACAAGTACTTTTTTGCTATTTCATCGGTCATGATGACGTCTTTTTTAGACGCTCCAAAAAAAAACGGCTTCATTACATGATTATTTCAGCATTTTTAGAGCGAAAATCTTTTGATGCTCAATCTAGCTCTATCTAGTTCTAGCTCTTTTTTAGTTCTCAAAAAGCCCTTTTTTCAAAATCTGATGTGGCAACACTGGATATAAGAGACCTAACATCTGTTGTTTCGGATGGCGGGCGTAGTGCGGCGTTGATGGAGAATCATAACTGTCTATCAGTTGTTGGGCTCCTTCAGTGCCATTCTGTCATGGTCAGGCGTATCACTTACCATAAGGTGAGCGTTCTGACCGTCCTGTCCATTTAGTAACATAAAAAGCCAAATCTGCTAAAATACTTATTGCGGGAATGACAATCAATAGAAAATCTATTTGTGGGTATAGTTATCCTCGCGAGTCTTAGGTCATCTTCTAGTCTAAAATATATATTCCATGTTAATTAGAGACGGTGGCTCATTGGGACTGTTGCCTTCCGATCTGGGGGGAGCAGGTTCGAATCCCACCACATACCAATGGTACGTACCCATTGGAATATACATTGGTACGTACCATTAGAAAATACATTGGTATTTTCAGAATTATATGTAAGTTAATCTAACGCTCTTACGGTGAAGGAAAACATCGTGAGGAAACCTGTGCACACCTATGACGAATTTCAATGGTTTGAGAGTATGTTTTACCTTAAAGTGCTGACCTTTTTCATTTCACAAGTATTAGTCAATTTTAAGATCTTAGTTGTGACTATCAGAAAATTTAGAGGCTCTGCTGTGTTAAGTCTCTTCGAATCATTCAGCCCAAATGAGTTCGAGCAAGACCCCTTCGGGTGCGAGGCCTCTATGGTGCAGGCCACTTAGGGTGCGAGGCCCCTCTGGGCATGAGGCCGCGAGTGGTGGCCCGCTTCGTCCACGCCGCGCTACGCCACTGGCAACAGTAAGGATGATAGCTCTGGTGTAGTTTCCAACTACACTACTGTACTAACATTTTTCTATTAACAAGTTCTAGCATATGTCTTCAGAATATTTTCAAGCCCAAATAAAATATTGTCCATTCCATTTATCTGGAATTTGCAAACTATTGTTATGTGAACAATAAATGGAAACCTTATCATTGGTACAGTAATGCTATTATCACCAAATAATGAATAATACAAGCCTTATCTAATATAGAAGATATTTTAAAAACTAGATATTTATAGATTATTTTTGTTGAAATTTGTGTCTAAAGGTCTGCATGTTTACCATCATTCATCATCATCATCAGCCTCAACACAGGCACAGGACTTTACACCAAGTATGTCTTTTAAATTATTTTTTATTCTTTTTTTTTATTCATGATGGGCTTGTACTTGAGCACATACTATCCTAGTGTAAGAGACATGCTCTAAGATGGAGGGTTGTTTACAGGGATTATGTTATATGCACTCAAAATACACAATTGTGCAAATATTTTTTTTTGTCATTAACACACATTAAAAACAGCATAACTAGTATCCATCCATTCGTTTGTAGGCTCTTACATCCTTCAACATCAATGCTCATTCTTTTTTGTTTATATACACAAAACTGTGTGACTTTTAAGACAAAACATTAGTTTGTATAGAAAGTAGTGGTTATTCGTGTATGCAAATATTATTTATAAGATCTTAAATAACTTCTAAAAATTTCCATTTCTAAATCCTATTTAACAATATGAAATCAATAGAACAATATATAACTGTATGGGTTTATAATATGTTTGAGGGTCATTAAAGAGCTCACTTCTAGGGCTTGGCAAATTATCAACAAAACAATTATCTTCACACTGACCTTCCTGCCATATTATTTTTTAATTTCTATTAAATAATATTATCTAATGATTAACTAAGCATGTAAATTCACACATGCTGTATAAATATGCTAATTTATTAATTACCTTGAACAGATTTGTTGACAAAGAACTACTTGCTGGTGATTTTTTAATCAATTCAATTGTCTACAATTATCATAAATTATGCATATTGAAGTGGATAAACCAAGCGAAGCGTACAAGACATATAAAAAATACGCAATTTAGACCATGGCCCACATAGGGATTACGAATATTATTCTCATAGTATACGGAAGAGCATCGCGCGCAACGTATAGGTAGCTGTTTATATACGCGATATATAGATACACAGGCCCACGGAGACGTACAAAGAATGCACGCTCCCATCACACAAATGAACAGCCAAAGGTCTCATCATTACTGTAATCACACAGATAAACATTATATCTAGTTCTGTATAACACAAAACTATCTTAATAATAACATAGCAAACGGCATATCGATTTTGGGAAGGGTCGTGACAATCAGCTGATGGCCTTTGGCCACTTATTTACATGGTGGCCTTAACGCAATAGGTTTTTGTAATGACGATAACAAAGAAGGATACAGTTTGATGACATCTGTGTCCATACGACGTTTCCGCCAGGCTCGGCGACGACATCTTCGTGATCTATTTCTAATAAATCACATATCGGGCACGAAACTACACTAAAGTCACACTCGACGCTGCGAGATCAAATTTTTCGTCCACCAGCAGCAGTCAGAAAATAACATTGTAGAAAAACAATGGACACATACCATAAACTAAATTTAGAAGATGATGTGTAATGAAATAATGTTGCCAGACGAATGAATAACGGTTCACTACGTACAATAACGTTATTATATAAATGCGAAAGTGAGTATAGTACGATTCACCAAAGAAGACCAAAAATGGCGGCCGTCTGCGCATGTACACTAATGAACAAAATACTTACATCAAAATAATATTTTTATTTTAATGAACTCATATAATCAAATTCTATTATAAATGTTCAGGATTAAAAGATACCTATGTAATTAAACATAATTCAAGCTCAAATTTTACTTTGTCACATAGTTTTTTCCATTCTTGTGAAACCATAAGATTAACTTTTTCTTTTATAAAATTAATTACGCTGCTTATATCCCACTTAACGTTTTTGCTAATTAATACCTTTTTACGGAGGCCCAGCCATTTCTATAGGATTTAATCCGGATGGTAAGGTGGGAGACGGAGAATATTATGACCATGTTCTATCAAATTTTATCTATTGAGTATTTCTTAAAGCGTAAACGACATTAATATTTTAATGATATTTAAACATATTTTTCTTCATAAAATAATAATCAGTCATGTAGAAATATAACAAATAATCATGGATAATATAATCAGCAAGTACCGACAATATTTCAAAATATAGCTAATGGTTCTGTTTTTCTATTCAAATTAATCCGATATTTTTTATTTATTTTGTCTGTTATAGATTCATTAAAGATGGATATATTGATTTAATTTTTTCGACAAAGTTGCAAGACTTGCGAAACCTTGTCAACAATCTACTTACAAAATATATTTAAACTCGTATATCATCCTTCTCGCCTGGCTTTTCGAAGCAACATACACTAGAGAATTTTAATGAATGGCTCAGCAAACAAAAAAAAAACAATAAATAATAAATGCAACGAAACAGTTTTCCTTCCGACTGTATTCTAGAGTACTGTCAGCGCGCCAAATTCAATATAGACGAATAGTAGAGAACCATGTCCTCAGACGCGCGCCGACCAATGGCGTTGCCCCGCTCTACAGTATTACTCCGCCCTCTGCCGTACCCCAATAGGACCTAAAAAATGACTTCTGCGCATATTCTTCTTTCATGAATCGTACAACTTGGTTTATCCAGAGACAAAAATTCTATTGGGAAAGATAATGCGTCAAAATTTACAAAATTATTTGTCTATGCATCATCATCAACTCTTCGCGTGTGTGATTTCACGAGATTATTTTTAATTCTGTTTAATTTTAGATCGACTCTTAATAATACACCGAGAAGTCAGTTTGTGAGGTGCTTATATGAAAGCGGTGGGCAATAGTGGCGCGTGACTGTAGAATCATGTGTTTTGATGTGCATCAATGTGATAACTGATGACACCTAGAAAATTGCATGTCAACAAATTCTAATTAAATCACATTAAAAAAGTGGTATAGAGACGAGAACCGTGGAAGTTTTAGTTTAGAATAGGTGTAGTGTGTTTCATAGTGTTGTAAATTTGAAAGGCCGGTTATAATCATGAAACAAATTCGTTTCCGGTGGTGATGTAAAATGTCCCGGTGATCTGTACTGGTGTGTATTCCATCTGGCTGCCAGCATGGCGAACCCTGGACTCGGGTCTCTTTGACCCAAATGATATGACCAGGTAAGGTTATAATTAATTTTCTATTAACATGCAGACAGCGCGGAAGTGTTATGGTAAAGTATAGTACACTAGAGTTACGACTTCTCCATTGCAGACTTTATATGAAATATAACAAGTGTCCTTGCATTTATACAGACTTCAAAAAAATTGGTGTTGATAACCCACTTAAACTGGTAACAACTAAGATAAACAGCATTTTTAACAAATTAACAATAACTTTCCACTGAACTATTTTGCATGTATCTTAAAGTACAGTGTAGATTATATATTTTATATATTTAATTGTATTTAGGTTTAATTTAATATTTATACATATATGCCTATAATCAAATTGTGAATTGATAAATGGGACCTAGTACTCTATCAATATAGCCACCAGTCTACCATGTTCATGAAAGCTTCTACTGCTCATTGCTGCAGTTAATTGTGTTTTGTCCCTGATTCAATGGAGCCCCCCATTTTTAATCATATAAAAACCAGTAACCTTGCTTAAGTTCTCAAACATAGCACACATGTAGACAATAGATTCATCTGTTGTTTGTTGTGGTTTTCCACCTGTGCTATGCATTACTGCTTAAAAGGCAATCCTTGAGAGTATAAAAAGCATGCTTAAGAGATTGACTGATGAATGGGAAAACATGTTTGGTAAGGTTGAACATGCATAAATGATTGAATAAGCATGCTTAAGATTTACAATTATTATTTCTTTATTTAATCAAGTTACATTTAGCTCATAGTGGTTTATGTATGTGGCAAAAGAATGCACAAAACACTAAAAAAAGGATATGGACAAATCACTTTCAAAGAGATTAATGATTAGGAAAGAAATCATGACTGATAAGTTTGGTAAATATGGAAAAAGCATGCTTGTCAAGATTGATGAATGTGGAAAAAGCTTGTATGAAAATTTCAACATTAAAAAAAGAAAGCTATACACCCAAATTATAGTAAATTAAAGAAAATTTATTCTACCTAAAGGTAAAAGGAACTTTTGTGNAACTTAATCCAAGAAAGGTTGTTTAAATAGATGAATAAAAAAAATCAAACAAACACAAAAAAAATGTGAACAATTCCAGACAATAGTTATAAAAGAATACAGCCTATTTGGTCATATCTTTTTTGTTCCGGGCCTGGATTGACATTATTTTTGCTAGATTTTCTCATAGTTTCAGTCATTCATTAGTGGGTTATGAGTAATTTGGACACAGTTATGCTTCTGTAATGTAGTGAATGTGTTTTATGACTGACCTGGTTAATTCAATATCTACTGCACCAGATCTACACCTGGTTTAAGGTCATTTTCCCATATAAAATACCATACTTTGTTTTACTAATAGACAATCTTAGTTTTTTTCACTAAAATACTTAAGGATCATCAGTGTTGCTCACTGCACCCAATAATACTGGGTAAATTACATGAAGTGATATACAAAGTGGGAATTGAATCCACAGCACAGATCATGCAATGATCTAAAACTTAATGTTTACCAAGCAGAGGCAGTTTTGATTTATATACCTAATATATTTATAATTATAATGACTATCCCATCCACTCAGAAATAATCTTGGGTTTCTTTCTCAACAGGCCAAACCACTGAAGCACTTTTTTCAAAGCATCAAAATTCATATTTTTAGTTTAGTATTTTAATTGTTTTTTATTATATTTTTGTATATTTTTTGACGTTCATAAGTGCTTTTTGTAAGCCTAATTTGAAATAAATGGATTCGATATTTGAATATCTGTGCATGCCACTGACTACACCACTGCCTCTGCATGAGGCTGAAACTAGCAGAAAATTTCTAGCAGAAAAATGCAATGGGATGACAAAGGATATGGTGCCTGTTGTCAGTAGAATATGTTCAAAAATCTATACTTCTATACTAATACTATAAAGCTGAAGAGTTTGTTTGTTTGAACACGCTAATCTCAGGAACTGCTGGTTTGATTTGAAAAAATATTTCAGTGTTAGGTAGCTTATTTATCGAGAAAGGCTATATATGATCACGCTACGAGCAATAGATGCGGAGCAGCAATGAAGAATGTTTCGAAATGTTTTTTTTTTCATACTTTGAGCTATCGCTGCGTACGCTGCCTAAACGGTTAAAGTTTTGCAAAACTCATATCTGAGAGTATTGTTCCCTTTTAAAGCTCTACAAAAAAGTCCCGACAACATATGTCTATCTTTTAAGGTTAGCTCCCTTTGCTGAATTTACAAATTGTACCTCAATCAATTTTTTAAAATTTATACATTTTTAAAATTGTTTAATTTTAATACTATAGTCCACATTGCATGCCTTGGCAACCTATAAGTAAGGTGACACTTAGCTTTAAGTTTGTCTCTACTTTATTGTTGCTTGTACTAGTGTTGTTGATTGTCCTAAAATTAAAAAAAAAAATTCATATTATTAGCTAAAAAATTTTTCTAGAATAGTGCATCATTTGCGAAGGTGTTTTCATAAATATAATATTAATCCTTTTCCAAATAAATACTTTATTTTTCACAAGTATTTCATTTTAAACAAAATTACCCTCTACATCATTCAACTTAAATGAATATCTTATGAAGTATCGCAGTTTTAACTCACCTATATAAACGAAGTAGCGGGTTAGGCCACGCGGACGAAGTCGCACGCAAAAGCTAGCTAGTATTTGATGTATTTGCATGTTGCAGTCAAAGGTTATGAATGGAAACAGCCTTTTTTGGGACCAAGTCTTTTTTCGTACCTGACCATTGCGTTTTTACTGCTACAATTGTCAGCCTCACCTGCCACTGCTGCTGATTCGGAAATCGATGTCGGTACCTTTTCAACTTATGTGCAAGTAATGCTTTTCTATATCGGATGTTAGTTACAAGTAAACAGAATTAAAATAACCAATCATAGTATTGGAAGTGTACCTAACACTTTCAATACAAATAAGTGTTAATCACTTTCACTCTCGGCTGCGCGTGTCTGGTTAATATCACACATGTCTGTGATTAACTAAACATGCGATGCTGACACGGCAGCAGTTCAACCTGCTGCTTTACTTTCTTTTCTGACGACCCATTCGGTGTAATGGTTGAGACGTCGGTTACTAATGGGCTCCTGGTTCGATCCAAAGGCAGTACAAACATAGGTCATCATCATCAGCTCAAACGACACCGAGGCACGAGCCTACCAGTACGCGGGTGTATAGGCCTTAGTCGTCCACGCGGGCCCAGTGCGAGTTGGACGACTTCACGCACAACATTTGAATCACTTCGCTGGCGTGCGCAGGTTTCCTCACGATGTTTACCTTCACCGTAAGAGCGTCGGATAACTAACATATCTATGGGGGAGACCTATGTTCAGCAGTGGACTTCGATAGGTTTAACATATATTTTCGAAAATTCGAAAACATGGTATTAGAACCTCAGCCCTCCCGGTAGAAGGCGGCAGTCCACACCATTGAGTCACCGACGCTCAAACACATACGTACAAACATGATAATTATTTCGCGTATCCCGTATTTTCTAGATGCACCGTAATAAAATATACTGTGTTCGTTGTGATAAAAATCGTATCCTCAACTTTCGAACACAAGTAGGGTTCGTTAAATGGGTTATAACATGAAAATAAATATAAATTTAAATCTTTGTTATTAGATACATTTCGGTCCGGAAATAGTTTTGTTTCAGACATAATTTAATTAAATTTTGTAATTGTTAAAATTTATTAAAAAGGCATACATTAGTGCATGTCGTGGCAGCCTTTAAGTATAACAGCGATTTGTTATGTTACTAATAAGTTTTAATTGTGAATGATATCATCGTTTGTTATGTTGGTTGTCCTCAAATAAATAAATGCCATGACCAATAACTAATAAAATCAGATGCGAATGTTCCATCCCAAAAGATAGGCTTATTTATAATTTCAACAGGAAAGGCTGATAAAATTCATGTGACGTCAGAGTAGGGATGTCGCTAGATACTGAATATGCAGCTGTAGGACGATCGCGTTATTTCAAAACGAAACGTTTCTATTATAATATGGGTGTAGTGTAGGTGCAAAGCGTCGTTGGGTCAAGAGCGTCGGTGGCTCAATGGTGTGGACTGTTGTCCTCCTATCGGGAGGTTCAAAATCTCGACACGTACGAATGTGTTTTCGAATATTCATTATATGTACGTTATCCGATGTTCTTACGGTGAAAGAAAACACCGTGAGTTAACCTGCGCACGCCTGCGAAGAGATTCAAAGGTTGTGCGTGAAGTCGTCCAATACGCACTGGGCCCGCGTGGACGACTAAAGCCTAATCACCCTATACGGATAGGCTCGTGTCCTCGTGGGGACTTATAGAGCTGATGATGATTACGCGAAACATCCAGACAATACAAGACGTGTTGGAGCGCACAAATTTTGTACTGCACGGGATGGAATCCGGAACCTTAGTCTTGTAGCACACTTCACAATCGTTACACGACATGTGTAATCATATATTTTTGCCTTCAATAGACTTGTTTAAAACAAAAATCAGTAACCTTGGACATCTTAACGACTGCAGTTAGAGGAAAACTAACTGAATATTGTAAGATTTGTCATTGCCAAGCACTAAGTTAAATTGCGGGCTTCCTGTGAGGTTTTCATGGCCTTTGTAAATCGCATATTCGTACTGAATATTTAATTTAACGTTGAACGTATCACACCAACTATGTTTTTTTGCCGACATTCACACAGCGCCATCTTGCCCCGAACTTTGCATTAGCCTGTAATATGGATACTAAATTACGGATAAACATACTTATAAATTTTTTTTGTAAATACATACATTAAAAACCCACACCAATACAAACAGACAAGTTCATGCACACAAACGTACTGTCCGAGGATCGAACCCGGTACCCTTATTGAACTAGTCGACGTCTCAAACGCTAAAATATACTTTCAAATATAACGCTCAAATGGGTCGTCAAATTCAAACTATCATCATCATCATTAAATGTCCCCCACCGAGGGGCACGAGCCTACCCGTACGCGGGTGTACGCCTTAGTCGTCCACGCGGGCCCAGTGCGGTTTTGTCGACTTCACGCACGACCTTTGAATCACTTCGCAGGCGTGCGCAGGTTACCTCACGGTGTTTTCCTTCACAGTAAGAGCGTCGCATATCGTACATATAATTTCGAAAATTCTAAATAACATTGGAACCTGCGCCCTCCCAATCGGAAGGCAATAGTCGATACCATTGAGCCACCGACGCTACTAGAATTCAAACTATATTGGACATAATTGGGTATTTGACACCACTAATCGTTGACGCACTTTTTACGAACTGTCAAAAAGGAACGCTTCCATATATTTTGTATGAGATTATTGATATGTGACGTCATTGCTCACTATCATCAATTGACTAATATTTATTGGTTTCAGTGTATTTAAAAATACAATATTGCAAATATATATATATATGCTGATATTGTCCACAGTTGGTACTTCCGTGAGCTGTCCCGCGCCGAGGCTACCCGGTTGCTGCTCAACGAGACAGAGAGCGGGGTGTTCCTCGTGAGGGA
>PQWD01004820.1:0-10989 GCA_019425675.1 Leucinodes orbonalis | reverse complement strand
GGTTTCCTCACGATGGTTTACCTTCACCGTAAGAGCGTCGGATAACTAACATATCTATGGGGGAGACTGTATTCAGCAGTGGACTCGATAGGTTTAACATATATTTTCGAAATTCGAAATACAATGGTAGAACCTCAGCCCTCCCGGTAGAAGCGGCAGTCCACACCATTGAGTCACCGTACCGCTCAAACACATACGTAAACATGATAATTTATTCGCGTATCCCGTATTTTCTAGATGCACCGTAATAAAATATACTGTGTTCGTTGATAAAATCGTATCCTCAACTTTCGAACACAAGTAGGGTTCGTTAAATGGTTATACATGAAAATAAATATAAATTAAATCTTTGTTATTAGATACTTTCGGTCCGGAACTAGTTTTGTTTCAGACATAATTTAATTAAATTTTGTAATTGTCAAAATTTATGTAATTTATTAAAAGGCATACATTAGTGCATGTCTGGCAGCTTTAAGTATAACAGCGATTTTTATGTTACTATAATTTTAATTGTGAATGATACATCGTTTGTTATGTGGTTGTCCTCAAATAAATAAATGCCATGACCAATAACTAATAAAATCAATGCGAATGTTCCATCCCAAAGATAGCTTATTTATAATTTCAACAGGAAAGGCTGATAAATTCATGTGACGTCAGAGTAGGGATGTCGCTCGTACTGAAGAATGCAGCTGTAGGACGATCGCGTATTTCAAAACGAAACGTTTCTATTATAATAGGTGTAGTGTATGTGCAAAGCGTCGTTGGGTCAAGAGCGTCGGTGGCTCAATGGTGTGGACTTGTCCTCCTATCGGGAGGGCTGAGGTTCAAATCTCGACACTACGAATGTGTTTTCGAATATTCATTATATTTACGTTATCCGATGTTCTTACGGTGAAAGAAAACACCGTGAGTTAACCTGCGCACGCACGCCTGCGAAGAGATTCAAAGGTTGTGCGTGAGTCGTCCAAACGCACTGGGCCCGCGTGGACGCTTAAAGCCTAATCACCTATACGGGTAGGCTCGTGCTCTCGTGGGGACTTAATGAGCTGTGATGATGATGATTACGCGAACATCCAGACCAATACAAACAGACGTGTTGGAGCGCACAAATTATTGTACTGCACGGATGGAATCCGGAACCTTAGCTTGTAGCACACTTCACAATCGTTACACGACATGTGTATCATATATTTTTGCCTTCAATAGACTTGTTTAAAACAAAAATCAGTAACTTGGACATCTTAACGACTGCAGTTAGAGGAAAACTAACTGAATATTGTAATTTGTCATTGCCAAGCACTAAGTTAAATTGCGGGCTTCTGTGAGGTTTTCATGGCTTTGTAAATCGCATATCGTACTGAATATTTAATTTAACGTTGAACGTATCACACCAACTATGTTTTTTGCCGACATTCACAGCGCCATCTTGCCCCGAACTTTGCATTAGCCTGTAATATGGATACTAAATTCGGATAACATACTTATAATATTTTTTTTGTAATACATGCCCATACATAAAAACACCACACCAATACAAACAGACAAGTTGCACACAAACGTACTGTCCGAGGATCGAACCGGTACCTTATTGAACTAGTCGACGTCTCAAACGCTAAATATACTTCAATATAACGCTCAAATGGGTCGTCAAATTCAAAACTATCATCATCATCATTAAATGTCCCCCACCGAGGGCACGAGCCTACCCGTACGCGGGTGTACGCCTTAGTCGTCCACGCGGGCCCAGTGCGGTTTTGTCGACTTCACGCACGACCTTTGAATCACTTCGCAGGTGTGCGCAGGTTACCTCACGGTGTTTTCCTTCACAGTAAGAGCGTCGCATATCGTACATATAATTTCGAAAATTCTAAATAACATTGGAACCTGCGCCCTCCCAATCGGAAGGCAACACCGGCAACAGTTCATACCATTGAGCCACCGACGCTACTAGAATTCAAACTATATTGGACATAATTGGGTATTTGACACCACTAATCGTTGACGCACTTTTTACGAACTGTCAAAAAGGAACGCTTCCATATATTTTGTATGAGATTATTGATATGTGACGTCATTGCTCACTATCATCAATTGAGCTAATATTTATTGGTTTCAGTGTATTTAAAAATACAATATTGCAAATATATATATATATATATATATATGCTGATATTGTCCACAGTTGTACTTCCGTGAGCTGTCCCGCGCCGAGGCTACCCGGTTGCTGCTCAACGAGACAGAGAGCGGGTGTTCCTCGTGGGACTCGAGGACTAACAGGGCGACTACGTGCTGTGCGTCAGGTGAGCTTATACTCTTGAAGAGAAAGGGTGTGTGGGACCTCAGTGTTGCCAGCTTTGTTTTCTTCTTCAGCCTTCTTCAGCTTCGTTTTAGGAATGGGTCAGTTGGGCAAGTAATAAATCTCTCTCTTCTTTCAACTAATCGCAGTCCACTGCTGGACATAGTCTCCCCCATTTTGCGCCAGAACAAACCAAGTAATAAATAACCTTTGTTTAATAAATGGGGCAGTTGATAAGTTAAATAAATACGTTATTCATCACGAGTATTAATTTAGAACAAAATTACTTTTTATTAATCGAATTGAACTTTATCTTAGAAGATATCTCAGTTTTAACTCATCTATATGAACGAATTAGCGGATCATAGCGTTAGCACAGAGTAACTATATTTTAATATAATAAATTATGGCTCTAAATCTTTCCCTGAATGTACTAAATACTTTATGAAAACGCAAACGAAATTGCTTCAGTGAAACGCGAATATGAGAACAAACATACATACATACTAACAGGTCAAACTGAGAACCCATTTTTTAAGGTTAAAAGGGCCCTGATCGAATTAGATGGAGCTTCAATAAATAAGTATCATATTATACATAGAAAACACTCAGACCATACAAACAGACATGTTCATGCACACAATTTGTACTGCCCGGAGATTGAACCTTGAACCTTGGTGTAGCAGCCGACGTCTCAACCCTACACCAAATGGCAGATATAATTTATGTAACTACTTCATTTCAATAATGATGACCTTCGATCTCCAATAAATTTGAATAGGCTATAACTAACCCTTAAGGATTAGAATGTTAATCACTGATTTTAATTGTTCATTGTAAGTTGGAGTGAATAGAGATCATCATCATCAGCTCATTAAACGTCCCCACCGAGGGGCACGAGCACAGACATCTGAATATACAATTAGACTGGACGAGCCGCTAAGTTTATAGGCAGTCCCAGTGTCGCAATTTCTTTTCGGTTCTTACCTGTGAAAAGTTATTCTATTACTTGGTAAATTTACTGATCTTTTTTTTGCGATTGCGATGACGACATGCTACAATTGCACAGGATGGCATTTTGGAAAAAACGGTAATTTCTTCTAATATTCGTGCGTCTTGACTCGTCTCATTGAGCGTAAACTGGCAACCAGTGTATGCTCGTTGGGCTTACATTTGTCGCACATTAAACATTGCTCGCCCCATCTCTTGTATTGGGAAATCTGTAGGCACGAGCCTATCCGTATACGGTGATTAGGCCTTAGACGTCCACGCGAGTCCAGAGCGTGTTGGACGACTTCACGCCTGTGAATCTCTTCGCAGGCGTTCGCAGGCTTCCTCACGATGTTTTCCTTCACTGTCATCCGTGTAGACTGTTGACTGTTTGAGGGTGCAGATCCAAATCGCGCCTCGTACCAATATATTTTCGATTATTCTGAATTATATGTACGTTTATCAGACGCTCTTACGGTGAAGGAAAACATCGCGAGGAATACTGCGACACGCCTACGAAATTCAAAGCTTGTGGGTGAATTCGCTAATCTGCACTGGGCCCGCATGGACGACTAAGGCCTACACACTATACGGTAGCGGCCCCCTCGGTGGGGGACGTATAATGAGCTGCAGGCCGATCGCGTTATTTTAATATAATATGGTGAATTACTTTTCGATTTATAATATGGTGAAGTAACGATATCCTTCCGATCCTGTATAGTTGACATTTACGATAATCGGTATTGCAATAAGTAAGTGCAATTCGTCTGATAGTAGCTGTCAAATGATAAGCGTGTAATGTAATTGACCTAAAAGTTGTATTTCGGCCAAGTTTAAGCTGTCAAAATTTAGCGCGGTCGGCCTGCTGATGATGATTATGAATTTCACTTTATGTCATAAAACCACCATCTACCATCTTATAACCTCTAAGGTATGATACATATATGCATTCGTACCAAGGGTCGGGTCGATCCCCGGCAGTACAAACATTTGTGTGCATAAACTGTTTGTAATTACCCATAATACAGGCTGAACGCTTAACTTGGGCTAGATGGCGCTGGTGAATGGCAGTAATATTTATATTTATATTTATATCGTTTACAGGGAGACACGCGTATCGCACTACATAATAAACCGCGTGTGTCCTCGGACGCACGNTATGGGTGAAGTAACGATATCCTTCCGATCCTGTATTAGTTGACATTTACGATAATCGGTATTGACAATAAGGTAAGTTTGCAATTTCGTCTGAAGTAGCTGTCAAATGATAAGCGTGTAATGTAATTGAAGCCAAAGTTGTATTTCGGCCCAAGTTTTTAGCTGTCAAAATTTAGCGCGGTTGGCCTGCTGATGATGATTATGAATTTCACTTCATGTCATAAAAACCACCATCTTACATCTTAAGGCCTCTAAGGTTATACATGATATTGCATTCGTACCAAGGGTTCGGGGTTAGACCCCGGGCAGTACAACATTTGTGTGCATGAATATGTCTGTTTGTAATGGTCTGGGTGTTTTCTATGTATAATATGTATGTATTTACAAAAAAAAATATTAATTATTAATTATGTATGTTATCGTTGTTTAGTACCCATAAATCCAGGCTGAACGCTTAACTTGGGCTAGATGGCGCTGTGTGAATGTTAGATATTTATATTTTTAATATTTTTTTTTCGTTTACAGGGGGACGACCGCGTATCGCACTACATAATAA
This sequence comes from Leucinodes orbonalis, assembly GCA_019425675.1. Lineage (NCBI taxonomy): Eukaryota > Metazoa > Arthropoda > Insecta > Lepidoptera > Crambidae > Leucinodes > Leucinodes orbonalis. Next base: position 5,986 of record PQWD01004820.1, on the reverse strand, counting down.
ACCGCGTGGTGTCCTCGGACGGCACGGTCCGGTACCGTATCGGCGACCAGCTGTTCGCGGACATGCCCTCGCTGCTGTCGTTCTAAGCCGACTGCACTACTTGGACACGACGCGCTGGTGCATCGTTGCAAGCGCGGGCGCAGCCGCCGGTGGCTGCACAGCACAGGTGCTCGAGGTGGTTGTGGCCAGTTCGACTTTGATGGCAATGTGAGTATATAGAAAGAAAGTGTTCTTTAAGGACCTAAACTGAGTAAACATTTTCCATTTCATATCAAAGAAATATTTATTCTGTGACTGTATACAATATTAGCTTAAACATAAAAACTTAAATCTAAAGATACAAGTAGATATTTATTTATAATTAAATAAATATCCACTGATATTCACACAGCGCCATCTAGACCCAAAATAAACATTAAGCAAGTAATATAGATACTAAATAACGGATAAACATACTTATATACGTCTTTTTTGTAAATACATACATATTATACATAGGAAATAACCATACCAATACAAACAGACATGTTCAAAAATGTTTGTACTGACCGGGGATCGAAGCCGACGTCTCAACCATTACACCACATGGGTCGTCATATACATATTTCTCATCATTTCATCATCATCGAAATCATTTATTCGTAACGCATTAATATTATCTTTACAAACAACTTCATGTAAAATATGGTTCCGGGAATCTGGGGGCAAGACAGTGCCCCCGCCAAGTCGAGCGCGAAGCAAACACTGCCGTACCATCCTTTACAGGATCCATTTCGCCGCATTTACAGGCCCCAATTTGAGAACCTTTGGATAATACCAGAGCGCTGAAATTTTCGTCATCTAGTAAGATATAATAACATACTTTAAATCCAAAATTTTAAGTCTGTAGGTCATTTAGTTCCGACGTTAAGCGAAAGCAAAATTTCGCATTTTCGACAGACACTCACTCACTCACTCATGATCATCAAAATACTAGTACTTCCCATTAACTCAGAGAGTTGAAATTTGGTACAGTTAGTGTTTAATGGCTACATAAAGGGAAAACTATAAAAAACTTGGATAATCGAAGATCTGGAGTACTTGGTGACTCTGCTTAGGTACCAAAAGAGCCCAGCCAAACTATAAGAGATCGACATAACGGCCAAGTCCCACAACATTAACCATAATAATAAAGTAATCGCAGTAAGGAACCTTAGACTTGGCACGTCTTTGTCTTGATTTCATTACTTTTTAGAGATAATCAAGCAGCTCCATCGAGACTTGGCTAGATTTTTTACAGAATGTTTTTGGTGGGTATATTAGTTGGTGGGTGCCTTTTGCTTGTGGCTTAGAAGGCGTTTAATTCGGCGTAACACGGTTCCTGGTTAAAAAGCAGTATATTATTTTTTAAGCTAATGTTAATTATATTATAAGTGTTAACATCTATTTTAAGCTTCCTACCTGAAAACTGAGAAAAAAACTCAATAAAATTCCTCCTTCCCCCCTCTTTTAAGGTTTTGGGGGCCTATGTCTATACAAATTTATGTATATATACACATATATATATTTATTTTATTTATTTATTTGACTTGCATATTTTTTGCAACACCAAATACAATGATGTAAAAAAGTATGGATTCGTGATATGCTCACAAAACAATGGAAAATGAATGAATGAAAAAGCAGTTCCGAATGCAGCGACAGCACACATACACATATTTCGAATTTCGAGCACATTTACCTAAAAAAAGAGTACAAACTGTACTCTCTTCGGCGGTTTGTTTTTGAGGCATGGATGGCGTATCTACCGTTATATGTACAGAATATCATTGATTCATTCCCAAAAGAGAATGTCAAATACTTCATTTTCCGGACGTCAAGGAATTTCCAGCCAATGTCTATAATTAAACTCCATAGTGCAGAATGTAGTGAGGATGAGTACGTTCATTCATGTCGCGATGGTATAAAAATACAATGCTAATGTAGGTTTTGGCTTGTAGCTATGTCGACAGTCCTAGCCAATGAATAATTTTAATTCCGTAAAAATCATTTTCACGGGACATAAAATGATTTACAATATTAACAATAAATTGATAATACTATTCGTATATTTGACGACCCATTTGGTGTAATGGTTGAAACGTCGACTACTACACTAAGGGATCCAGATTTGATCCCCGAGCAGTACAAACATTTGGGTGCATGAACATGTCTGTTTGTATTGGTCTGGGCGTTTTCTATGTATAATATTTATGTATTTACAAAGGAAATGTGTATAAGTTTGTTTTATCCGTTGTTTAGTACCCATAAAACAGGCATCACGCTTGACTTGGGGCTAGATGGCGGTGTGTGAATGTCAGTGGATATTTATTTATTATTATGAAATGTGAAATTTAGGTAGGTACCACCGCAGTGCCAGATATCGTCCCGTGAAACAGGAGTGTTATGCACTTTTGTGTTTCGGGATGAGGGCACTGTAGCTAGTGAAATTACTGGGTATAAGAGACCTAACATCTGTTGTCTCGGGTGTCGGGCGCAGTGCGGCATTGATGGAGGATGATAACTGTCTATCAGTTGTTGGTCTCCTTTAATGCCGCTCTGTCATGGTCTGGCGTATCACTTACCATCAGGTGAGCGTCCAGACCGTCCTGTACACTTATAACATAAAAAAAAAAATTTGAATGAAAATTCTGCTTAACCGACGCGATGGGCAGAGTTTTACTTTGAGTGAGATCTGCATCTATTTAGTGTATCTAAGGGGCAAAGCATTAATTTGTGTTGTTTTAATAAGGGTTTTGCCTTAAATTAAATTAACGGATTGATTGCTATCCAATGTCATATCTGTTTTCTGTGTACAATATGTAAGTGTTTACAAAAAATATATATCTAAGATTGTTTATCCGTTGTTTAGTACCCCGGCTTAGTACAGGCTTCACGCTTAACTTGGGGCTAGATGGCGCTGTGTGAATGTCAGTGGATATTTATTTATACGGTATGACTCCAGGATCCGGACGACCTGCCGTTCCGTCGCGGCGAACGGCTAATGGTGATCAACCGAGACGAGGAGCAGTGGTGGACGGCGCGGAACACCCAAGGCCGGACGGGCTCCATACCGGTGCCATACGTGCAGAGGGTAAATTAAGTCTCTTCTTTCTACCTATATTTTATCAATACTTCATCATCATCATCAGCTCATTAAACGTCCCCACCGAGGGGCACGAGCCTACCCGTATAGGGTGATTAGGCCTTATTCGTCCACACGGGCCCAGTGCGGATTGGACGACTTCACACACAACCTTTGAATCTCTTCGCAGGCGTGCATGAAGGTTTTCTCACGATGTTTTCCTTCACCGTAAGAGCGTCGGATAACGTACATATATTTTCTAAAATTCGAAAACACATTGGTACGTGTCGGGATTTCAACCTCAGCCCTCCCGGTAGGAAGGCGACAGTCCACACAATTGAGCCACCGACGCTCTCATCTTCATTACTCGCTCAAAATCCTTACTATTCTTTTGTTAGATCAATACTTGATTTTGGTTGTGTCGTCTGGAATCCACATTTTAAATGTCATGCGAATAGAATCGAAAAGGTACAGAAGAAATTTATTAGGGTCTTAAACTACTGTCACTGTAAAAATTAATCATATGGAGACTCCCTCTCATCTCACCGTCTTATCTTTAAGCAATCGCCGCAAACAATTCGATTTAATGTTCCTGTATAAATTACTCAATAATAAAATAGACTGTTCTTATTTGTTGTCAAAAATTAACTTCAGAACCATGGTCCGTCTACCTCTCCGTTCCTCTCAAATTATAGATCTGTTGTACCACCCCGTTTCAAAAAGAAAAAAATAAAGGGACGGTTCAAATAATCTGTAAGTACATTTCATCATCATCAGCTCATCATACGTCCCCACCGAGGGGCACGAGCCTAAATGGTCCACGCCGACCCAGTGCAGATTGACCGACTTCACGTACAACCTTTACTCAATGTTTTCCTTCACCTTAAGAGCGTTGGATAAACGTTCATATAATTTCGAAAAATCGAAAGGAAATTGATACGTGGCGGGATTTGAAATAAATTTTGGGGGAAACTGGTACTAGACCCCGCGAAGCTGTTGCTCGCTACCGGAGTCTGTGTTTCCCGAAAATTTGGGAATCTTTAAATAAAGAGTGAATGGATTCTTCCGTAAGAGAACTAAAGTGACCGACATAGCCCGCCGGATCAGCGAGTTGAAGTGGCAGTGGGCTGGTCACGTATGTCGCAGAACCGATGGCCGTTGGAGCAGACGAGTTCTGGGTGGAGACCGCGTCTCGGCAAGCGTAGCGTAGGACGCCCTCCGGCCCGATGGACCGACGACTTGCGAAAGGTCGCTGGTGGAAGCTGGATGAGAAAAGCGGAGGACCGGGATGTCTGGCGCAAAATGGGGGAGACCTATGTCCAGCAGTGGACTGCAATAGGTTGAAGAGAGAGATTCTTATTTATAATAAGCGTGCTTCATCCTAGGCGCATCGTTTGTGCTTTATATCATGTAAGGCGGCGTCATACACGAACCACTCTCTTCAACCTATCGCAGTCCACTGTTGGACATAGGTATATCCCCCATTTTGCGTCAGAAATCCCGGTCCTCCGCTTCCCTCATCCAGCCTCCACCAGCGACCGCCCGCAGTCTCCGGTCCTAGCTACGCTTGCCGAGCCCGGTCTTAACCCCAGCACTCGTCTGCTCCAACGGCCATCGGTTCTGCGACATACGTGACCAGCCACTGCCACTTCAACTTGCTGATCCGGCGGGCTATGTCGGTCACTTTAGTTCTCTTACGGATTAAATCATTTCTGATCTTCCCTAAGAGAGCCCGAGCATAGCTCGCTCCATTGCGCGTTGAGTGACTTTGAACTTGTGCACCAATCCCGTAGTCAGTGTCCATGTCTCGGCTGCGTATGTTAGCACGGGTAGCACTTGTCGTAGTACTATTTGACCTATAGTTGTAAAAAAAATGTTTTTTTTGTGTCCAGGTGGCAGAAGGCGCGCCCCCGTCTCCCCCGCACCCCACGCCCACCACCCCAATCTGCAGGTAAACACACTGTTTATTATTATTACTAGCTGTTACTCGCGGTATATGATATTCTCCCGCAGTATAACGAAGCCAATGTGTTCATCGTGAGTGTTAGCTAACTATTGAAGTCGCTCCGAAAGACTCGCAGCGACGTGAGCCGCGTGGTACATTACTTTATTCTAAAAAAAAGTTTTTTCTAAAAAAGTTTGCTGTTGTGTCTTATTAAAAGGACAAAGGGTTAAAGTTGATCATAAACTTGGCGGTAGACTCGGTCGTCAAGGTAGGTACCACCGCAGTGCCAGATATCGTCCCAGGAAATACGAGTGTTTTGCACTTCTGTGTTTCGGAATGAGGGCACTGTAGCTCGTAAAATACAGGGTTTTGAGGAACCTAGTAACTGTTGTCTCTGGTAACGGGCGCAGTGCGGCATTGATGGAGAATATTGACTGTCCATCAGTTGTTGCTCTCTATCAATGCCGCTCTGTCACGGTCAGTCGTACCACTTTCCATCAGGTGAGCGTCTTAACCGTCCTGTGTACTTGGTAATTTAAAAAAATGCCGTCTCTGGTGATGGGCGCAGAGCAATGTTGACGGGAAAATAATGACTACCTGTTATTACTTTCCTTTAACATTGCTTCAGTTATGGTCAGGCGTATCACTTACCACTAGGTGAGCAGACTGACCGTCCCGTTCATAAATGGCATAAAAAATATATTCCTATTGTGTTACAAAAGTCAAGTTATCAATAAGCAGTTTTAATATGGGTTATGTGGCCTGAAAGTAAACGCATTTTAATTTAATTTAAAAGTATCATATAGAATATTTAGCAAGTAAAATGTGTTTGTCTGTAACAGCGAGTGCTGCCAGCGTTGGCCGCGTGAGACAGAGCCGAGTGCCAACGCTTACGACAAGACGGCACTTAAACTCGAAGATGGGGACATTGTTAAGGT
>PQWD01004819.1:0-16646 GCA_019425675.1 Leucinodes orbonalis | reverse complement strand
CTTTCCCCGGTTTGAAGACCTGGAGCTGGCCGTGCGTGCGGCTACGAAAGCGAAGCAGACGGGAAGCGGGAGGCGGCTGAGGCGAACGGCGCTGGAGGAGGCCAGCAAGGCCAGGAACGACGCGGCCGAGCGGGCGCTGGCCGCCACCAGGGACGCCGCCGCCAGGGCCCAACTCGACGACGCCGAGGAGGAGGCTGCCGAGGTTTCAACAACATATATATTAAACGCAGCTTCCACTATACATCAAGCTGTTATTACTAAACTGCTCCCAAAATGTTGTGATGTTTTATATTAGTTACCTAAAATAATCGATTTGTGAAAAGTCCTATCCTTTCAACAAGTTTGTGTCTAAAGTAGATTATTGACATAAATGTATACAATGTCTCGAAAGTAGACAAGAGCTGGTAAAATATTTTTGAAATAAACCAGGTTTAGGCCTATTCTAGAACGAGACTCTCTCTCTCTCTCTCATCAACCTATCGCAGTCCACTGCTGGACATAGTCTCCCTATTTTGCGCCGAACGAGACTCAAATGTTGATATTTACTTTAATAGATTGAGAAAGGGATAGCGTTCTGTCTGTCTGCGCTATTTATCGCGCCTAGCGATAGATCGAGATTGAGTCACGTTCTATAATGCGGGCCTTAATGATACATTGTTTTTTGATATTTACTCGTTTAAGCCAAGAAAAAATATTTAAAAAACTACACAAGATTAGCTACCATGTTGACACTGGCAAACATATAATAAAGAAAAAGAACAGCCAATTTCAAAAAGCGAACGCGTTCCAGCTGCTCCGCAAGTACCACGTCGGCGTCGGCGCTGTGCGCGGCGCAGGCGGAGGCGCGCGAGGCGGCCAGTCGCGCCGACGCGCCGCCGACGACGCACGCGCCGCGCGCGACCGCGCCGCGACCTCGCCGCCCTCGCCGCGCCGAGGCCGGACACACCGTCGGCCAGCACGAGGCCGAACGCCGACTCGACATGAGGAATAAGGTAAGTGCCTGCACTTTTATTTCAGGAGAGCATCGGTGGTCCAGACGCGTGGACTGTTGCCTTCCGATCTGAGGGTGCAATTTAAATCCGCCACGTACCAATGTATTTTCGAAATTCGTTCTATGTACGTTTATCCGACGCTCTTACGGTGAAGGAAAACATCGTAAGGAAACCTGCGCACGTCTACGAAGAGATTCAAGAGGGTGTGTGAAGTCAGCCAATCTGCACGACTAAAGCCTATACACCTGGTAGGCTCGTGCCCTCGGTGGGGACGTTTAATGAGCTGATGATGATGATATGATCATTATTTCGCTCCTAAGCCACGCGCTTGCCGTTACCGAGGTAAGACACTCTAGGACAGTATGAAGCTGAACGCTGCCAAGACACAAGGTGAGTGACTACCCATTTCCTTCCAGTATGCCGCATATGGTCTTTGTTTTGTCGGCTGTATGCGTGGTGCAGGTGGAAGCGTGTGAAACTTACCACCGCCGAGGCTGGACATACTGTCGGACAGCATGAGGTTAAACGCCGCCTCGATATATATAATGCGGCCTTATTTTTTTGACACTAAGTCACACAGTGCGCCGGCTGGCGTGAAACACACTATTAGACAACATGATGCTAAAACCACCTCGTAATGAGGAATGAATGGAGTCTCATTAACCTATTGCAGTCCATTAGTGGACATAGGCCTGAGGTTCTTCCCCGTCCCGGTTCTCCGCTGACGTCATCCAGAATTCACTAGCGACCTTTCGCAAGTCATCAGTCCATGGGTCTGGAAGGCGTCCTACGCTACAGGCTACGCGTCTTGGCAAGGAAGACGCGGTATCACTCAGTGGCCATCGGCTCTACGATATACGTGACGACCACTGCCACTTCAACTTTCATTTTACTCCAACATCAAGTTCTGTATCCCGGCACGCCGACGCTTGCCAAATAACGAACGTCTAGTTTGCTATTTGGCAGGATGCACAATTAGCAATCATCTTGGCCTTGGATTCCAAAAATTTGTTCTCCAAGTTCATGTTTATTTTTTATTTATTTATTTATTAGAAAGGTACGCTAACAGTGCATATATTTACATTTTTCATCATGTGCAGGTTGTATTAGATCTGATATATACACCTATTAAAAGCATACACAGCATTATCGATAAAAATTAAAACTTATTTGACAAAATTGAGATAACACAAAATTATAAGCAGATAAACTAGATTTTACATTACAATTATAATATACTAATAAGGAGAGGAGCAAGATATCACAAAGGAAAGATACCACAAATGTATGTTATCCACTAACAACATAAATTCGTTATTTCTTAGTCATAAACTGATAAAACTGTACCATTTGTTCCATTCAGGAGCTGGAATCCAGTCTAGAACTAGAAGCGACAGCCCGCGCCAGGCTGGAAGGCCAGGTGTCCCGACTTCGAGACGCCCACGAGCAAGTCGCCGCGGAACTGGGAGCGGCTAGAGCCAGGGACCAGCTCGCTGCTGACGAGCTTCGCAAGTTGAATAGACAACTCAGGTATGTGTACGCAATTTGTTTTTATTTTAACCCATTGAACGCCTTATTGCGATTTAAGACATCATTGGCGGTCAAAATATTAAAAATAAATGAAACAAGATGCTTCTGTTATGCTACGTACTTAACGTTCTGTCCACTTAATAACATAAAAAAAGAAAATTGGATGTGCGTTGGGATTTTTATCATAGTTATAGAGGAATGGTGATGTGACAAAGTTCGGCATTGTTAATCCATTGAACGCCGGGAATCCAGACACAATAGATATATTATGTCTGGCCCTTTAATGCGTCATTGTCAGTCAACGGGTTAAACATAGAATCGCGTATTAAAACATGAAATTTAAATAAAATTCTCCCATTGCTATACCGTGTGGGCGTTATAGGATGAAAATTATAAAAACTAAAATCTTCCGTCACAGAGAATTGAAGGAGGAAAACTCGGCACTTAGCGGCAAACTAAGCGAGGCAATAAGAATGAGGACCGCGGCGGAAGGGGCCGCAGCAGCGGCGGCGGATGCGGCCGTGGCCAGAGACGAGGCGCGCCTCGCCGCCAGGAGGGCCGCGGCCTTACAGGAGGCCATCGCGGGGGACCTCTCCAGCCCGGCCGACTCTAGGGACACTGACAGGTACGCTTTCTACACTACTTTGTATCACAAACTTCCAGGTATTTGAAACAACAAAAATAGCATAATTCTCAAACAGAAGTAACAGCTTCACTGTCAGGAAGGCCGCGGCCTTACAGGAGCGATCGTGGAGTTCCTGGGCCGGCCGACATGTCCAAAAATCTTAACCACATGGGCAACATTGGAGTTGAATCTCTCACAAAAATGGAACATTTCTCAATTAGATGTAAACTAAATAAAACCCAGAAGAAGTAAAAATGAGTAATATGGGCAAAGGGGTGCTTTAACCAAATTCCTAATGGAAGACAAATATTATTTTTACCTTTAATAAGGCTCTGCCAAAATAGAAATATAATGACTGAAATTTATTCCATTGTTTCAAAGTAGAAATGAAAATTTTTACCATTACGTGCCTGATTATACGTTAAATAGTGAGTTCTTTTTTATGAGTGACTCATTGTCACTCTACTAAGCACATCTGATGCTTAGTTTTATACTACAGCGTACTAAGCTAGAGCGTCGGTGGGTCATTGGTATGAACCTTCAAATCTAGAAAGTACAGGTTCAAACCCCGCCAAATTATTTGCACGTTTGTCCGACGCTGTGTATGTACCGTAAGGAAACCTGCGCTCGCCTACGAAGAGATTCAAAGGTTGTGCGTGAAGCCGGCCAATACGCACTGAGCCCGAGTGGACGAATACGGCCTATACACTCTTTACAGGTAGGCCCATGACCATCAGTGGGAACGTTCAATGAGATGATGATGTACTAATATAACACTCGTTCTATGTTTCACAGTGACAACGACAGCTACAGTTCGGACGAGTCGATCGGCACCTTCCTCGCTAACCATAAGCTGAGTCCGTCGGTGCCCTCGCGGAACAGTATGCACCTCGACTCACAAAAGTAAGTTCAATGGATGGAAGAATGTCATTCTTCCCTATCGATTCCCGGACAAATGTTTGTAACATTTGTATGCATGAACTTGTCTGTTTATATAACTCTGGTTATTTTCTATGTGCAAATGTATCTGTTTACAAAAAAATATATATAAGTATGTCTATCCGTAGTTTAGTATCCATATTACAGGCTACATGCTTAGTTTGGGACTAGATGGCGCTGCGTGTTTGTCAGTAGATAATTATTTTATTTTTCCCTACTGGGGTAAAAATTTATGTCTGAACCGATCGAGAATGTTTATTACAATATTTTTTATGTTATGTCCCATGCACGTGAAACGGAAAATATCCTGTATATGTCTCTTGTTTTTGAGTAATCTCTCCACTAATTTTCTTCAAATCAATTTAGCTAGATTTATTTAAAAATGTGTAACTAACATCATTTTCTTTATAAATATAGATCACATTGTCATTATCCGAACAGATCGCAAACGCCGGAAGGCAGACAGAGCCGCTCGAGCATTGGGTCGGGCAAGCCGTCGAGTCCGACGAAGGAGTCGTTCGCATAACGGCCGCCCGCCGCGGGGCTGTTCGCCGGCGCGCTGCCAGTGCTCTGCGCGGCCTTCTGCACGCGCCAGCGACACGACTCCGCGCACCTCGTCCTCGACTAGGTGCACTATTAAAAAGTAAAAAGTCAACGTGACAGGTGACAGCAGTTTTGGCGGGAGAAAAAGAAGAAAGAAGAAAAGTGGTTGTCACTGTCTCGGACTTTAGAGAAAGTGAAATGTCAACGTGACAGCGGTGTGAGCGGGAAACAAACATGGACTTTTTTAAAACGTCAGGTGTGATCATTTTTGGCGGGAATAAAGTGGGTTCATTAAACTGGCTTAAGACTTCCGGATGGAAAAATAGTGAATGACTTTTACTCAGGTTTCAGTGGAATGCGTGAGGTTTTTGTGTACACAACAGTTGATAATAATGAAAACAATTAAAATACAACTGATATGGCTTGTTGTGTTTTTATATGCAACAGTATTAAATGGCATACTAGAATAGATTCTACTACTGAAAAAAAAATTGATAGACTGAAACAAATATAGTATTTCGATTTATTAAGATTCAAGTTCACTTGAAATCTAATCTATAAATATGAGTATATCTTATAATAGTTATCAGTTAAACAGCAATTCAGCCATATTAGTTGTATTTTATTAACAATACCAACAGCTCCTAAATTTAGACTGCTCAATATACACAGTTTTAGAGGCTACGCAAAATTTTACAAGTTTTTTATACAGCTTTTAACAATTTTTTGTACATGTTTGCAACACGTTTGATACTTACAATGATACATTAGACTAGTGGCGCTAGTGTCGGCCAAAATGTGCAAAAGGAGTATCGTGTAATATGTATGCATTCCAAAATATTCTTCATATCATGAACTTTTGGCTTTGCACGAGTGAAAACATATTTTCAGTGGTCTTATAAGCCAGGTGTAATTATCACGATTGCTTACAAACTAAACGGATGTAAACCTTAAGAACATTGTAATAAGAGTACAATATCAAATTGAAAAAAAAAACATGAATTTAGAACTGTAAATTCAATCGATAAAATTATGGTCAGGGTTTATAAGTCATCTGGAAAGAATTCACTAGCATTCATACTAGGCTTTGACTTAATTTATTTAGTATAGAAATGTTAGAAAATTCATGTATGCACTTAGATAACTGAATGCAGAACGCGATAGTTTGGCTTGAAGGTTTTGAATAGATAACGATCTGGGTATCTCACTTGCGGATAGAAAACTATGGTTAATGGACAGCATCAAAAGAAGATTTCCAAATTGGTATGCAACAAAAATCACTTTTTATTTTTATCTGAACTCTCCTTTGACCGCCAGAGACGCCTTAAAGTGTCATAAACAATACATTTTCCATTGTGTTAGATTCCTGGCGATCAATGGGTTAATGAAATTGAAATGATAAGCATTTTAACAATTAATGCAGTAAATTATTTTATTTTGGAATCTGTGAGCAATATTCTGTTTAAGCTGACTGTACATTTTTATTTACATGTTAAATTTTTGTGTTCACAACACGTCCCTGCAGAGCATATTTATTGCGTACTCTGCCTTATGAATCTAGCCCTAATAAATTTACCCAGGTATACAGATATTCCATATTAATCCTAATGTAACGAAACTATCGCGCACTGTATTTCTAGATTAAGATGTTGCTGCATTACGCCAGCCAGTCAGTGTTTAGACGGGCCTAGTGGCGGGTTAACTTACAAAATAATATAAGGCCCCTTTGTTATTTAGTTAGCTAACTTTTGTAAATAACTAGATGGCATATACATTTTATTATTTAATTTATAATATTTGTGTGATCAGACTGTTATTCTATGATTTATTTGTTACAAGTGAGTTGTTGCTTTATAGTAGACATTCAATACATATCTGTTAGGTACTAGAAGTTTTTGATTATTGTCTAATCACTCTTTAACTTACTGGTTTGTTTTGCTGTAACTTTGAATTAGCCAATCTCTATACCTTTATCAAGTAAATAAAAGTGTATTCCTTGTAATTGTAATGTTATTTGATTATTCTTAAAAACAATGTATTTATTCCTATATAATATTATCTGTGTCTGTAACCGCATATAAAAATTGAATCTTAATATTATGTGTATTGTATAATGTGATGAAATGTTACTGAATTCACTACTGGTTGTAAAATTAAATATTTAATAAGTAACAGAAACATTACTGGTTTTTATTTTATTCCTGATTTCCCTATTTATTGTAATGTATGACACCCAAAGTGGCGTAATTTGTGAAACGTGCAGACGTCTCACAAATTACGCCACTAAGTGTCCTGGGTTCGATCCCTGAGCAGTACAAACATTACTATGTACATATTTACAAAAAAAAGTATAACTAACTATTTTGAGACTCTTAGTACAAGCTCCTTGCTTTAATTTGAGCTTGATGGCGCTGTCGGAATGTCGATTAATTATCGACTGTTAACAACTGAAGGTACCAAAATAATGTAGCTCAGGCAGCCTGGCCAAAGTTTTAAATTAGCTTACATTTATGTAAGTATATTTTGCATTTTATGTGACGGCCGAGCCTAATTTTGAGTGAATGTGTTCATTGTTTAGTATTTAGTGCAAAAAAAAAACAAATATATCCGTCTACTATCGCTAATAAGTCGATTAAAAAGTAATCTTTTATATCTGTAAAATTGTAGTCACCTTCTGAAATATAAACCCTATAGGATGATAAGCCCTAATGAAGCATTTGACAATTTACATAGATTTTTTTTTTATTTATCATTTACAATGTAAACTTACAGCTAGGAGCCTACACACACATACACACGTTTACACGTTAAACTAAAACAATAAAAACAAATGTATGCATATAGCAGAAGTAAAAAACAAAATGTAGGTACATATTTTATTTTATCAAATTATATGATGATTATAATACGAAAAGAATAGAGTAGCTTTCCTAATTAGCACACTAAGGGAGTCGTTAAATATGTCGGCATCCCGATACTTTAACAAAAACATATTAAGGAGTTCGACCGCTCGTGCCGTCGTGTTTGAGGCGTGTCGCGTCCGCAGACCGAGAAAAGCAAACAGCTGGCGCAGACGACGACCTGCTTCCCGAATGTTATTTTGAGGCACATAATATCCTACTTTCGCTAGAGTTTCTGAGCTATAAACTTTATTCCTTAAAAGAAGACAGTAGAAAGTTATTAACTGCACCTTTCGTCTTAATTTTTAAGTGTCCAAGCTCATCATACCAGCTACAAACAAAGATGGATACAAAATTCTTTGACGTCAGAATGAGGAAAATTCGCCATTTGTTTTTTTGTTCTCCTTAGAGGATACGGGCATCGAGTTGATAACTCCTTCCCCGGACTTCTTCTCAACGAGTTTCGGCTCGTTGGTGATTCGGATGTGTGAAATGCTGGGCCATCCTCAGTCACCGGATGAGACCCATGGGGGAGGCCCAGTGAGTGACCTGCGGGCGTGAGGTGCCGTATGCTGGCACTGGAGGACCTATTATATGTCGTTCGCCCGACTGACGCCGCCATACGAGCATGAATAATGCGACATCTGGGAGTTGGGGCATTATGGGTGACTATTGATAACACGTTCACGTGGCAGAGGGGGCCCTATGATATCAGGAGGTCGAGTGTGTTGGGGGCAATGTTGCGAAGATGAGGATGTCGGCCGTTGTCGGCTCGGTCTCACAAACTCTTCTATTGATGATATGTGGGTATCCCGGGCGATGACATCGTTTCTCACATACCTCCCCGCGCCGGTGATAACACAAAGGGTGATTTTTGGTGGAGCTTGTAATTGTTGTTCCAACTATTCGAGCCGAGGTCGAATATATATATTTTATAGATTGCCACTTTTGTTTTAAGTGGTAGCCGGGACGCAAACAGTGGCTCGCGCGCATTTCACCTGGTTGCTAGTGTAGTTAACTTGTGTGTTCATACGCAACGAGCAGTCAATGTGGCATCCTACTTCATAGTTGCATTCCACTTCACTTCCTGCTTCCTTACTTGGGTTAGTAGCGCCGCCGTTTTGTCAACATTTATTGACATCATCCACTTGTCAGTCCATTCCGAGAGTTGGTCAAGCACCTTTTGTATTTTTGACTACTACCTGTGGCCGTAGAGATGATGCAAAGTAGGCGCTATCATCTTCGAAGAGTGCAAGTGTGAGGTCAATTACACTTGGGATGTCATTTGTATAAACGCATACAGTAAAGGTGATAAACAACTGCCTTGGGATACACCAGCGAGCATGGGATGGGTGGGTGATTCAGCATCTACCAATACATGGAAGCTTCGACCGTTTAGGAATGATGCTACTAAATGAACTAACACTGGTGGCACTGTGGTGGTTACTATCAGCTTGTATAAAATCCAGGATGCCATACGCGATCGAAGGCTTTTTCAATATCAAGAAAAACTCCCACGCTGTAGTCATTGCCGTTGCTAAATAGTGGAGTACTCTGGTTAGTTGCAGCGTTGTAGAATGACCGATAGTTGAACTGTCAACGCGAGTAAACAAATAGTGTCTTTTTACAAAAACTCGGAATTATTCCAATTATTTTTGAGAAAAAAACTAAAAGAAAGCTCAAGTCGGTTTGCTGCAGTTTACTCAGAAGCCAGCTTTTGAATATCATAAATTTTATTATCACCTATAACGTCCTCCGTCCGGGCACAAAGGCCTGCCCGCATAACAAAGCCATTTGTAAATTGGGCCGTAACCCATCACACTAGTGCAATGGTATTGGTTGGTGCTATCGACTATTAACAAGATTGTAGCCGGGATCGACAGCTAAATGCGCCTATAAAGTACGAGTCGGACGAAGAAAGTGGAGGAGGTGGATATCCGGCGCCACATGGGGGAAACCTACGTCAGTGGACTGCACCAGGTTAAAGTGAGAGAATACATAAAATGAAGTATTAATGATGATAATTTATCTTACTTAAGAGATCATTAGCCTACTGCAGGGCATAGGCTTACTCTTACAGCATAGCTATGAAGAGATAAATACCTAACAACACGCTTTAAATACGTAGATGACTCTGATTCCCAAATTACCATCGTGACAATTTTTGTCCTAAAATATATATAGTGATCAAGCCAATCAAACTATTAAATGACATAGTTTGAATTTGAAGCACGGGTTGGTTTCTTAAGACCTCGAATTCAGTTTACATTTCTTTTAAAAATAATTGCTTATATTAGTTTGATAATCTTACTAAAAATAAGCGTTTTGTTTTAATATTTACTCCAATTCTATAATATTGTGAAGTCGCCAATGTGGCCAATGCCGTAAACGATTTGGTTTGACAGCTGTCAGTTGACATTTCGTTTAAGAAAAAAAATCGCTACGCCCCCGAGTCGTGTC
Organism: Leucinodes orbonalis; assembly: GCA_019425675.1. NCBI lineage: Eukaryota > Metazoa > Arthropoda > Insecta > Lepidoptera > Crambidae > Leucinodes > Leucinodes orbonalis. The sequence goes on along the minus strand of PQWD01004819.1, from coordinate 6,657 downwards.
AAAAGTGAGTTTTAATTTGTAATTAAATTTTATTTTCAAATCTACACGTCGTATATAAACCCAGATTTGTAGTAATTTTTGCCTTACTAAGTCATAACTAAAACATATAAGATACTCGTTACTAAAAAGTATTTTTTTATTAGGCATAAACTCTTACGACAGCAAATTTCTGTCACCCATCTCAACAATCAATCGATTTTCCAGGAAGGGCGCAGTAAATGAACAATATTCAATAATAAGCGATACATTTCAGAATACATTAAATTTCATTGTAGTCCTGACAAAATGACGGACTCGAAGTATTTCACTACCACCAAAAAAGGTGAAATATTTGAATTGAAGTCGGAGTTGAATAGCGACAAAAAGGAGAAGAAAAAGGAAGCTGTGAAGAAGGTAAATAGGTTTCATAAGTTTAGTTTCGCTACCCACATTATTATCGTATTGGCAGTGGCACAGTTTTCCATAATTTATTATGTAAATAAATATGAAGAGCTTACACTGCCATCTTATTTATCTTACTAAAGTTAGTAAGTATTTCTACTACCTGCATTTAAACTAAAATATTTATTTATGTTTTTGCTACATAAGTAATAGAACATAATTATAACTGGACCTTGGTAGAGAATCTGACCATTGTCACACACCAGACCAGTGTCTGTGTGGATAATGGACTAAAACTTTCAACATCAGAATTCAAAAAATGTGGCTTGGATGTAGAATCAAACATAATAATGAAATAGTCAAACGTTATTATAATGCTATGTTGGTAAAATTATGACTATTGACACACCCAATACATTTATTGTGCCAACTCAATTACATACTGTTTAATCCACTGTTAAAATGTATATAAACATGTCCGGTGTAATAAATCAAATTATAATAACATTCTTTTTAGCAAAAAAATATTGTTTCTATAACATATATGACTTTTACAGTCCATACTTTATGAAGTATTGTAGTGGTTGGTCATGATATCAGTGATGAAAAATTATCTCTCCTTAGTTTTTGAACTGAAATTATGAATATGAACTATATTTTCTTCAGAATATGCACTTTGCTTAGTGTTTCACTATGGATTTCCTTAATCTGCAATATGAATTAGATTAAGTAATCTGTTTTCAGGTTATAGCTTCAATGACAGTTGGCAAAGATGTGTCTGCTCTGTTTCCTGATGTTGTAAACTGTATGCAAACTGATAATTTGGAGCTGAAAAAGTTGGTGTACCTATACTTGATGAATTATGCCAAGTCCCAGCCAGATGGCTTATAATGGCTGTCAATACATTCGTCAAGTATGTATTCTTTGAAGATTACCTGATTTATGCATATTTGAGAGTTCTCTTTTTTAAGTGATTGATGATAAAACAAGTGATTTAAATTTTGAGTCAGTCTAAGTTTAAATTATTACATGGGTATTGGCTTAAGAATATACTTAGGAGAACTGAATAAATAAATAATTATTTTTATAAATACAAGATACTAATGTTGGCCCAGTCTTTTTGTGTTGGATTGTAATTATATAAATCTTGTAACAGATTTTCGATTCTAATTTAATTCGACATTATCTAATTTTGCATGTAATAAAATCTAATACAATTTCATTGAATAGCATACAGTTTTTTGTGAGATGTGAGCATGGAGTTTTCTTAATAATTCTACAAGCTTTTTATCATTGACAAACTTGAATAACAACAGAGTAGTGTAGACATTTGTGTGTGTGACTTGTCTTTTTTATCGTTTTAATGTCTACTGTAATAATTTGATGGCTGGAAGGATCTCCCAACATACCAGCTTGTTAAGGTAATTTACGATCCAAAGAACAATCAGCTCATACATTTGTAGATTTACACATTTACCTAAATGATTTTCTAAACTAACACCTTATAGGTACCTCTGTCAGCACTAGGTAAACAAATATAATGAATATGGTTGATCCTGCATGTATTTAGGCAATGCATGAATTAAACACATGATAAAAGTTTATATACAACTCACAAGCACAGTAAAGATGTGTAAATCTACACAAAATTTATAATCCAATAATAATAAGGAAGATAAGAAGTGACATCCATGCCTCATTTATCTGAAATAGAAGCACAAATGCTAAATTATACTCTCATAATATTTCATGCCGTAGAAACTCTCTAATCTTATTTTTATAATAAAATTGACTGTATGATTCAAATTCTTCTAATAGGTCAAAGTAATGGATTGTATTCTGTTAGATAAATGACTCTATGTAGATGGCGGGTTTTAACATTTAAATCTGACTGGAAAGTTATGAAACCAATTTTTAATACACAAATATATTTACATACAATTAGCGTTAGTTGAAGCCTAACCTAGTCGGAGCCGAGTTTCCTAACTTCCTGGTCCCTGCTTATAGTGCAAACGCTTCAGTATTATTGATGTATTGCTTCTCTTTCTTTTTATACTCGATACCGAATGCAAACCACGTTGAACGCTCCAGGACTGCGAGGACTCGAACCCATTGATACGTGCGTTGGCAGTGAGGACCATGGGTTGCATTCGTGTGGACAAGATCACCGAGTACCTATGCGAACCACTGCGCAAGTGCCTCAAGGACGAAGACCCGTATGTGAGGAAAACGGCGGCCGTTTGTGTCGCTAAACTGTACGATATATCGTCCAGCATGGTGGAAGATCAGGTAATTTGTTCATGAATTGTCTATGGTTGTTTTAACTGCCAGGGTGTTTAAATTAACAACCTTATTATGAGGTAATTTTAATTTCCAAATTATATTTCAAAATATTATCATGATAATCACAATGACTTTATCTTTTGTATTTATTCAAATCAAATTTTCGTAATTTTTTCGGTATTGGTTGTAAGATAAAAAGGCAAAGGGAAATTTTAATGAAAAGACACTTAAAAAGTATTTCTTGCAAAAATATACTTAGAATCTAAATTGTGAATGAATATATAGGTGTACCCTGTAATCATAATAAATGACTTTTAATAGTATATATAATGTAATATAATAAAATTTGGATATTAAAATGTTAAAATAAGATAAAAGAAAGAACACCGCAAGGTTTATATTTTAAATTACGCTGTTTTTTAAAAATAATTACGAATTGAAATTACTTGAAACGGAACGTAAATTAAAACACCAATCACTGACATTTACGTCATCTATGTATGACATATTATTTTGACGTTAAAGTTTATTAAAAAGTGAACATTAAAACGACAAACTCGAATAAAAATGAAATTGAGGACTGTAAAAGCAGACTCCAGGAAACTTCCAAAGTTAATGTTGACATGGTTGTAATTTATTTTTGTCGGAAGTGAGTTTTAGAAACCACAAGAAGCCTGATGCGAAATATGGACTTTTTACGATACTTTATTGAAATATCAAAGCATAATGTCTACTGATAATCTAGAAATGATTGTTTTTCATCACCAAACAAAATGAAAGTAGTGAGCAGCAGAAAAGGTTATATTTTAACTCATCACAGTGTGAGCATAAACTGCTTGAAAATGCTGCCTGAGGATTTCCACATGGAACTGCCCGTGCAGTTCATCCATGGCACTTACACTACACTCTAAAGATAACCAGGAACAAGAAGAAATAATAATAATTTCCTTTGTTTTAAAAAATCATTATTTTATTTATATCACAATTATGTAAGTTTGTATGTTTTTGTGACTGTAATATAATAAATCAATATCAAACTTGGTGTATTTTCAATGCTTACAAGATTTTTTTTTTATTGCTGATTCAGGTGTCAAAGGCATTATTCTGTTTTAATTCAAAAATATGGGATGAGCATCTCTATTCACAGAGTTTTAAACTTTTTAACATGATTCCTTATCTTTACAATAAAAAGTTATGACAACTTTGTTATTGTGTTTGTATTAGGTAGGTAAATATGTTTGTAAACAAACAGATGAAGAATAACAAGTGTATTATAACATCTAAGTCATCTTCGCATCGAAAAATAGTTTGAGAATAATTCATTCGTCTTCACAGCTCGAAATCTCTTTTTTCCTGGTTTTGTGTCAGTCAAAAACAATATTTGTTATTAGATGAACACATTGGCACAAAGCATGGTCAACGCGGCTTTTTTTTTGGGTATCAATTCATTAAATCCATACATTACAGTCATTTAAAATTCTTATAAATTAGGTCTCGACAGTCTAGAAAAAAATGCAAAAGTATGAAAGTCCTTGAAGAAAAGGAGGTAAATTCACATATCTGACGTCAAACGTCACGCCAGCCCGTTTGAGCGTAAATTTGAAATTGTCAATTTCAAACCGCATTTTTATGCAGAAAATGACAGTTTTTTTTATTTTTAAATATACTTGTGGTCTATTCCAAATGTAGTTCTTTACAATAAACACAAAAATAAAATTTGTGCATCTTCCCTATTATGAGAATTACAAAAATATTGGTAATAGAAAACACATTAAGATTGCATTGAATAATATAATGAAGGCAGTTCTACCTATATTAAATATTAGTACGAGTAATACAGTATGCTACATTTAGCATTTAGTTATCAAGTGTCCTACAAATATTAGAATTTCTATTGTGTCTGGTGTCCCGGCACTCAGTGTCCATATTTCTTATTCAGTATTTTTTAATTTGATTAAATTAAGTGTACTACCTGTTATTATTATGCTTGATTGAAGGTAGCCCTTGATTTATATTTGTAATGTGCTTTAAATTATTTTAGGGTTTCTTAGACCAGCTTAAGGATCTGCTCAGTGATTCAAACCCGATGGTTGTGGCAAATGCGGTAGCTGCCCTATCAGAGATTAATGAGGCTAGTGTATCAGGACAACCGCTAGTAGGTAAGTTTATTTGCTTTTTGAAAAACCATGATTAGTGTTATAATAGATTTTGTTTGATATATTCTGTATTATGTGAGCCTAAAGTTATTGCCTCTGTTGCAGTAGGATTGTTTGAAGTAAATAATATAATTATCATTTATATGTATACATATGTTGTTCACGAGGTGTTTACCTGTCATTGCTTGATGCACTCTGTCTTTGTCTTTAAGTTTTATGTTTCTTGTATCTGTAAGTGTTGTCAAGTGTTGGTAGACCTTATAAATAAATTAAAAAAAAAAGTGTAATATAATATGACTTTACACACACACATAATTAATCTTAAACTAAGAATGTAAATATTAAAATAAATCTGTACAAATGCCTCTTTTGAATACTTAACTGATATTATCAATATTGTACAACAAATATGTACTGAAGAAAAGCCAGAATATGTACTCAATGAAAGCTAAAAATGTAATATGAATGTGCAATAATACACCCTCATTCATTATTTTGTCGATTCTAGATCGTCTTTTTTAAAGACCAAACATTTGTGCAACAATCTTATAGAACTCCCAGAATGGGACGTGAAACTCGACTATGCAGGGGGGGGGGGGACGTAACCTAGTATATGTTTGGGGAGAAACCAGAGCCGATACATGCCGGGCGAAACCCCCCCCCCTCTCCCCCCATAATAAATAGCCTACTAAAGAAGATTTTATAAGATTCTCAACTTCTCAAAATTTTGTATACAGAGATGAACGCTCCAACAATAAATAAGCTGCTGACGGCGCTAAACGAATGCACGGAGTGGGGCAGGTGTTCATACTGGACGCGCTGTCCAACTACTCGCCGCGGGACGCGAGGGAGCGCACTCTATATGCGAGCGTATCACGCCACGCCTGGCCCACGCTAATGCTGCTGTGGTGCTGTCTGCTGTTAAGGTTAGACATTCACACAGCGCCATCTAGCCCCAATTTAAGCGTGAAGCCTTATGGGTACTAAACAATGGATAAACATACTAATATATTTTTTTTTGTAAATACATACATGTTATACATAGAAAACACCCAGACCATTGCAAACAGACATGTTCATGCACACAAATGTTTGTACTGCCCGGGGATCGAACCCGGAACCCTTGGTGTTGCAGTGGACGTCTCCATCGCAACCCCAAATTGGTCGTCAAAGTACGTAGTAGTCGTAGTACTCATACTGTTTCCATAAAACATGTGCTCTCATAGTCGCAAACTTATGTGGATAGGATGTAATGTATGCTTAACCTTTCGTGTTCTTCCATTATTCCCCTTATCAAAATCAGGCCTAATCGTCCACGCGGGTCAGTGCGGGTTGGACGACTTCACGCACTACCTTTGAATCTCTCCGCAAGCGTGCGCAGGTTTTCTCACGATGTTTTTATTCACCATAAGGGCGTTGGATAACGTACATACATTTTTGAAATCCGGGATTTGAACCTAATACATAAAAAATAGAGCGTCGGTGTCTCATTGGTGTGAACTTTTGCCTTCAGAACTGGAGGGTTCGACTCCCGCCACGTACGAATGTATTTTCGAATTTTGAAATAATATGAAGTGTATGTATCCGACGCTCTTACGGTAAAGGAAGACATTGTGAGGAAACCTGAACACGCCTTCGCAGAACTTCAAAGGTTGTGCGTGAAGTCGGCCAATCCGCACTGGGCCTGCGTTGATAATTGGTCTTAACGACCTATCTTAACCATCCTATACGGGTAGGCTCGTGCCCCTCGGTGGGGACGTATAATGAGATGGTGATGATAAAAAAAACATCTTCAACCTTGGTGTAATAGTAGTCTTCTGAAACAGCATTTATCGTT
>PQWD01004818.1:28327-43137 GCA_019425675.1 Leucinodes orbonalis | reverse complement strand
ATAGATAGAAAGAGTCATGTAATAAAACAAAATAATTACACATAACAGTAATTACCGATGGCCGTTGAAGCCGACGAGTTCTGGAGTGGAGACGGCGTCTCGGCAAGCGTAGCGTAGGACGCCCTGCCCGATGGACCGAGGACTTGCGAAAGGTCGCTGGTAGAGGCTGGATGAGAAAAGCGGAGGACCGGGATATCTGGCGCAAAATGAGGGAGACCTATGTCCAGCAGTGAATAGGTTGAAATCGGAGGGCACGTTAAACCGTCGGCACCGGCTACAGTCTTAGGATGGCAGTCGTTAAACACACACTTATTTCACCCAAACGTTTCCAAGACGACCATATAAGGTTTGCGCTGTAAAAAAGATCCCACCAAAAACATTCAGTAAAAAATCTAGCAAGGTCTCGATGGAGCTGCTTGATTATCTCTACAAAGTAATGAAATCAAGACAAAGACGTGCCAAGTCTAAGGTTCCTTACTGCGATTACTTTATTATTATGGTTAATGTTGTGTCACTTGGCCGTTGTAGGATAGAAAACCAGGTGTTCCATGACACCATTGCCGTTACCCATTGATGAAACAAATTTGCCACTTGGAAAACGGTGATTCAATAACCCGTCGATTGTAAGCTTTATAAAGCCACTTACATATAAAGAATGTTCAACGGCCAAGTCTGATATCTGGATATCAGATCTCATGTAAAGCCAAGCTTCTGTAATACGGCCTAACTCTACCGACCCATACTTCAGCAAATTCTACATAGGCATTATGTTTGTCATGAAATGTTTTTTGTAAGATTTCAGTTCTTTTTGGAAGTTGCTAGGCAGTATTTTTAAAGGCTTATTTTGTTTATAAGTACCAAATTATAAATACGTTTTTTGTTACTGTCTACAGTCCTATGTAACTTTTCGTGTCTTAGTTCATGAAATTGGTGAAAGCCTCATATAAATTCCCCCTTCACCCCATTTTAGGGGATAGGAAGGGAAAATTATAATATTATGTTTTTTTCAGTCGGTTTCAAGTCAAAAACATTATTCATTTATTCAGATTAGGGTTACAAAAAGCATTTATGATTGTATACCAAACTTAGATAACATACCAAATTTTACATTTCTAGCACTTCATGATGTAGCCAAAACCTTTTTCGACTTTAGAAGAGACTCTCGTGCAAACTACTCAATTTATAAAAAAAAATTAGAAACCTCAATATTTTTTAAGAGCTACACATTGTTCCACACATAATATAAAAAACAAATAAAAATATATTACTTAAACATTTTTTGCATTATTTGTATGACATAATATTATTACCTAATCCTAATAAGAATAATGAAAATATTTACTGTATAACCAATTAAAACAATAAATTTAATGTTCACGATACAGAAATACCACATGTTTTCGCTGTCGAAAAGTCTAAAAAGATAAATCAGTCCAAAACCAATCGTAGACGCATAGCAGAAGAACTATTTTTGTACACAAGCTGCCGCTGCCTATTATAGCTCGAAACCAAAGTTTACTATACTAATAATACATATGAATGGGATACTAGACAGGTATACTAATGAAGAAGTCAAATTAGACTTATTGACTATGTCTTATCAAACAGAAGCTATTAATCGATGAGTTTGAATTATAAACAACAATTTGCTAAGAGTATATCTAGAAAAAATTCAAAAGACAAATTAACAAATGTTTGAAGTAGTAATAGAAGTACCTTATTTAACGAAACGAGTAGTTAACTATAAATGTTAATTCCAGTGAAGGGATTACAATGTTGACAATTTTAAAATGGAGGATGTCGACATGAAAACGTGAACCGAATCAAACAGCAAAGCACGCGAATTAAACCATTGACAGATATCTCACATCACGTGTACTGAAAGGAGATCAAAACTAAGCTTTAAATCCAACAAAATAAGAACTGAAAACGAGGCCAATATCCCACCGAGCGCACGAGCGATCCGGGAGTCTGAAATATTAATAGAAAAGCTGGAACTATCGCTTTTTTTACACCACTCGACGGAAACATGTGGCCGAGCGAAATCTGATCTTATTGGCGTTGAACTAGGCTTAGAACAGAACGGCATTAGGCGCCGGCTGGTATTCTGTTAAAATTAGAAAATGCTTTTGGGCGAGAGTGTTTACTATTTATGGTAATGCCCGCAGCAGCTAAATTCGAAGCGTGTGGGGTAACCTCCGCGTCTAATTTTGTAACTACACCCTGAGAGGGGCAACTGTAAGCTTACGAATGCCCCCGCACACTTTGCGAGGTTAAGGAATCTTAAAACATTGACGAGGCGTCAATCGATTACAGGAATGTTGGCAAGTGCTCTGACCTACTTTTAGACAGGTAAACCCCTGACTCAATTTCATAATGTAATCCAACACCCCTAGTGTTCAGGAAGGAAACAAGGTTCAGGGAACTACAATCAAAAGAATCTTTTGTGTGTATAAAAAAGAAATGGTGTAATTAAAATAAAATTAACCGTTTATTTATTAATTACATTGGCTTGAGATCCATAACGATCCCGTGTATATAATAAAAATAAAAAAGAAAATTAAATTTATATAAATTTTACAATAAATTACAATTACGATAGATGGCGTTATATTAAGATGTTCAGTTCTGTCAGGTATCACTACGTACAACGTACAAAATGCTCGCGTTCCGTAACTCTTATAGAGAACACCACAACACACAGCACTAGGGTCACGCAGCTTAGAAGCACTTGCGGTGGACGATGCCGGGGCCGGACTCGTCGTACTCCTCCTTGGAGATCCACATCTGCTGGAAGGTGGACAGGGAAGCCAGGATGGATCCTCCGATCCATACGGAGTACTTCCTCTCGGGGGAGCGATGATCTTGATCTTGATGGTGGAGGGAGCCAGGGCGGTGATCTCCTTCTGCATCCTGTCGGCGATACCGGGGTACATGGTGGTACCACCGGACATGACAGTGTTGGCGTACAGGTCCTTACGGATGTCAACGTCGCACTTCATGATGGAGTTGTACACGGTCTCATGGATACCGCACGATTCCATACCCAGGAAGGAAGGCTGGAACAGGGCTTCGGGGCAACGGAACCTCTCGTTACCGATGGTGATGACCTGTCCGTCGGGAAGCTCGTACGACTTCTCCAGGGAGGTGGAGGCGGCGGCGGTGGCCATCTCCTGCTCGAAGTCGAGGGCGACATAGCACAGCTTCTCCTTGATGTCACGCACGATTTCCCTCTCAGCGGTGGTGGTGAAAGAGTAACCCCTCTCGGTGAGGATCTTCATGAGGTAGTCGGTCAAGTCGCGACCAGCCAAGTCCAGACGGAGGATGGCGTGGGGCAGAGCGTAACCTTCGTAGATGGGGACGGTGTGGGACACCATCTCCGGAGTCCAGCACAATACCGGTGGTACGACCAGAGGCGTACAGGGAGAGCACAGCCTGGATGGCGACGTACATGGCCGGGGAGTTGAAGGTCTCAAACATGATTTGGGTCATCTTTTCCCTGTTGGCCTTGGGGTTGAGGGAGCCTCGGTGAGCAGCACTGGGTGCTCCTCAGGGGCCACACGCAGCTCATTGTAGAAGGTGTGGTGCCAGATCTTCTCCATGTCATCCCAGTTGGTGATGATACCGTGCTCGATGGGGTACTTCAGGGTGAGGATACCCCTCTTGCTCTGGGCCTCGTCGCCTACATAGGAGTCTTTCTGGCCCATACCGACCATCACACCCTGGTGACGGGGCGACCCACGATGGATGGGAAGACGGCGCGGGGCGCGTCGTCTCCGGCGAAACCGGCCTTGCACATGCCGGAGCCATTGTCTACTACGAGCGCAGCTACATCGTCGTCGCACATGGTGGATGTGTTTGTGTTCTGGGGATGCGCTGGAAGTTGACTCAACGGCAGCGAGACTGCGAGTGCGGCTGAGGGAGGCGGTCCAATCTTTTATAGTGGCTGCGCGGGCGCACGCGCGCTCCATACAAGGCGAGCGAGCCGGCCCCCGCGACCCGCCGCTCTTTAGCTTTTTTCATACACTTTTCTTTAAACTTTCTATTGAAAAAGTAACTGCGGTTATTACTAATATCATATATAATGTATTGATTGTGTTATCCGTTTGTTATAAGTTTAATTACAGCTGTTATAAACGAGATTAACTTCGAAGTCTGCGAACCTTTTCAGGCGTTGGGCGGGCGTCGTTCATGTTTATCAAAATTAACTATGAATTAGGGTACTTTAATAAGTTTCATGTATTATTAATCAAGAATAACATGACATATTATAACGTTAACTGTCATTTATTTGGAAAATTATTTTTAGAAATTGGAATTTTAGTTCAATGTTAATGACTGTGTCTTTTTGAAAGTAGTTGATGAATTTATGTACAAGGAATTGCGTTAAACGCATTATTGTATATCATAATAGGGCTAAGGCATTTCAGATAGTGTTTATTTTAATCCTTATTGTTTCAAAATTCTAAACGACCATAATGTTACATAGGAGTATCATGAAAATCATTATATACCTGTGTTAATTTAACGGATAATACTTAGGTTAATTTAAATGTCCCTGAAATCTTAAACATGACTTTTTCGCAACAATTAACCAATTAATTTACTTGTCAAAATGCACAAAATAAAGTTGGTACATACATATATTTAAGCGGGTAAGTATTCAATTTAACGTGTTTACAAGCCGCTAAAAGTTTGATTTAAATTAATTAAGGTCAATATTTTTTAAATGTTGCATTGATTTATTTATTTACGTAATTTTTGCATATTTGTAAGTATTAACGTGTGAGGCTTTTTTGCGTTTACATAATTTGATCATGGACTTCATAAGATGCAACTAAAATTATTTGAATTCTTAAAATTAAAACCGACTCTACCATTCGTAAATACATTATTTTCTCATCCACCACTAAAAATGACAACACAGATTTTAAATAATTTCGACGACCCATTTGGTGTTGCGGTTGAGACATCGGCTGCAACGCCAAGGGATCTGGGTTCGATCCCCGGGCAGTACAAACATTTGTGTGCATGAACATGTCTGTAATGGTCTGGGTGTTTTCTATGCATAATATGTATGTATTTACAACAAAAAAAGTATATAAGTACGTTTATCTGTTGTTTAGTACATATATACAGGCTTCACGCTTAACTTGGGGCCAGATGGCGATGTGTGAATGTTAGTGGATATTTATTTATTTTAAATACACTACTGCAGAATAATATTTAATAAATATATTATACCATGATTGCAAATCTTAAAGCATCCACTTACACTGATTTCACACACTTTGACGGAATACATCAAGTAAGCAAGCAGATTCAAAGGAAGGACTAAATCTATTCAAATAGGGAAACCTTTGTCTAATAATAATCTTAATTTATTTTCAGGTAAGTTGCACCCATACAAATTCATCAATTCACCAAATAAAAACAAAATGAAAAATTACACAATTATCACTCATACAATATTAATAAAATACAAATTTTGGATTACATCCCGATAGGTTTTAAATTAAATTCGAGGAAAAATTGATTTAAAGTGGACTGCAATAGGTAAAAAAGGAAGAGAGAGAATCTTATCCAATCATATTTGGTCTAACAAACATGGCGTAGTATTAGCAAAACATACAAAAAGTATAAATAATAATGAAAGGATTACAAATGGCTGATTAAAATGACTCATTGGTTACTCATATAAGATTCACATCATTGAAATTTATGATTCGCCATTGATAACAGTACAAGAAGTTTATAAATAGACTGGATCATAAATTTATTAGTAGTCGTTGGTTGAACAACAATGATATTCTTATATATAAAGGTAGATACGCCATCCGTGCCTCAAAACGAACCGCCGAAGAGAGTACCGTTTGTACTTTTTGTTTAGGTAAATGTACGCTCATTCGGAAATATATGTATGTGTGCTGTCACTGCATTCGGAACACTTTTTTCGATTGTTTTGTGAGCATATCACGAATCCATACTTTTTATATCATTGTTTAACATAAGGTAGAGTCATTTATGGCATTTCGTTGAATAGAATACCATCAACCTATATCGTTCATTGGTGTCGTAAGAGCCTGCCCTTGTCGCTTTTCCAAAAATCTGTCAAACGCGCCGTACAGAAAAAAGTCTATCGAAAAAAATACGCAATCAGGAATTTCCCTGCGTGGTGGTTGCAACTAGTGTTGCCAGGTTCTCGATTTGCGCGGGACGTCCCGATTTTTAGGGTCTGAGGACACGTCCCGATGGGACGCTAAATGCCGATTAATTAAAGAAGAAAATCAGATGTGCATAAAAAATATATTAACGCACGTATCTTCTACATCATGAGCGTCGGTGGCTCAATGGTGTGGACTGTCGCTCTCTTACCGGGAGGGCCGAGGTTCAAATCCCGCCACATACCAATGTGTTTAAAATTTTCGAAAATCATATGTACGTTATCCGACGCTTTAACGGTGAAGGAAACATCGTGTGGAAACCTGCGCCTGGAAGAGATTCAAAGGTTGTGCGTGAAGTCGTCCAACCCGCAATGCCCGCGTGGACGACTCCTTAGTCTTACCTCCTAATCACCCTATAGGCTTAACTATAAACAAACATGATAACAACGTAGGAAGCCCTCCAGCCCGATGGACCGACGACTTGCGGAAGGTCGCTGGTGGGAGCTGATGAAAAGCAGGAGGACCGGGATATCTGGCGCAAAATGGGGAGACCTATGTCCAGCAGTGGACTGCGATAGAGAGAAAGATAGCGCTGTGTTTTTTTTTATGTTATAAGTGTACAGGACGGTCTGGACGCTCACCTGATGGTATACGCCTGACCATGACAGAGCGGCATTGAAGGAGGCCAACAACAGATAAACCGTAATTATCGTCCATCAATGCCGCACTGCGCCCGTCACCCGAGACAACAGATATTAGGTCTCTTATACCTGGTAATTTCACTAGCTACAGTGCCCTCATCCCGAAACACAGAAGTGCAAAACACTCCTGTTTCACAGGACGGCACTGGCACTGTGGTGGTACCTGCAATGACTCAGTATCGAGTCTACCACCTAGTAAAATATTTTTTTTGATGTCTAAAGGTATCATGATCGTTAAAAGGGTCAAAATTATAATATTCATCATTATTAACAGCCTATTACGACCCACTGCATACAGGCCTATATATATAGCTATAGAGGCATCATATAAAACATATTACCAAAGCACCTGCAACGATTCCTTACATAGCTATCTTAAACATTTGTTAACGCAATCTGTATGCAACACCTGTTCACGAAAATAGAATAGGCCAATGCACCCAAGTGCATGTACACACCAACATTCAGCAGTCGGAAATATTTTTTTACTATTCATTACACCACGGCATACATTGAAGCTTTAGTATGATTTCAAATAGTACTAATAGTACAAAAGCAGTAATGGAAATTGAAATTTTAATACAATCGTTTGAAACTAATGTTATTAGAAATAACATGGTAGAAGTATTGGTATTTGATTGAACGAAATCAATGAATGGTGTGAGTATATTGGGTACTACGTATTTTAAATAGACTTGACGCTTTGCAGTTAATTCCGTCTTGGCTGGTACACAATGGATTATTTTAATTGTACTATAAATAATGGTATTGATTCAATGTTAGATGCGTCTTTCATTAGTTATTTTTTTATTTTATATGCAGGAAATTGAGTACACGGATTGCTTGAGCCCCCAACATCATCATAAACTCATTACATGTCCCCACCAAGGGGCACGAGCCTACCGGTGTAAAGGTCTTAGTCACAGATTTCCCAATACAGGAGATGGGGCAAGCCGCGTTTAAGTGCTACAACTGTAAGCTCAACGAGCATACACTGGCTACCAGTTTACGCTCTGTGAAACGAGTCAAGACGCACGAATATTAGAAGAAAATTACCGTTTTTTTCCCAAAATGCCATCCTGTACAATTGTAACATGCCATCATCGCAATGAATCAGTAAATTTACCAAGAAAATATAATAACTTTTCACAGGTAAGAACCGAAAAGAAATTGCGACACTAGGACTGCCTATAAACTTGGCGGCTTGTCCAGTCTAATGTATATTCTGATGTCTGTGGTCTTAGTCGTCCACGCAGGTCCAGTGCGGATTGTTCGATTTCACGCACACCTTTGAATCTCTTTGAAGGCGTGCGCAGGTTTCTTCACGATTTCCTGCACCGTAAGATCGTTGGATTAACGTACATTAATGTCGAAATTTTGAAAACACAGGTACGTGGCGGGAATTGAACCTGTGCACCCTTTTTATAGGAAGGCAGCAATCCACACCAATGAGCCACCGACGCTCTTCTAATTTAATGCTAAACGGATTTAAAGTTACGTGTAGGTAGGTCTGGGCCCGCGTGGACGACTAAGACCTAAACACCTTATACGGGTAGGCTCGTGCCTCGGGCAGTACAAACATTTTTGTGCATGAACATGTCTGTTTTGTATTGGTCTGGGTGTTTCTATGTATAATATGTATGCATTTCCAAAAAATGAAACTATAAAATCAGTTGCTTAGTTTTACAGGATAATGCTTAGTTTGGGGCTAAATGGCGATATGTGAATGTCAGTGGACATTTATATATTTTTATATTGTTTGTTTGCTCTGTGCTTCTTTTTAGAATACACGATATTATTGATTTCAACACTACTTATAACATAGAGTACATAAAATGAAAAAATTACCAGTGCTATTTCAAGTTGCGGCCACAAAACAAGTGATTCTCTCGTCAACCTATCATAGTCCACTGCCAGACAGGTCTCCCCTAAGGAGATCGTAAGTCATATAACTAGTAATTAATCGGTGGTATATATCTGCTTTGGTAATTGGGAATTCCAGCTACTCTTACTATGTTTTTATGATCTTTCTGCTTGCGCCAGATGGCCTTAATATCTTTATCGAGCAAGTGGCGAACACAAATGGACCTTGAGCTATAAGAGCACCCCAGAATGGGGCTCGAACTTCACCTTTGAATATTGCAGTAAATATCTTTCTTGAGTGTCGGAGGGCAGTGTCGATAAAAGCCTAGTAAGAATCTGCAGTGCAGATGATAACTTATGATATATTAAATCGGTTTGTTATATCTTCATTGCCTACCTCATCCTTCCTTATCCGGAAATATGCCAAAAGCAGATCTCATAAGTAATACAACGATACTTCGTGGAAGTAATATCGGTATACTCGCAATACCCATGTACACTTGCAATTCCGAAGGTACATGTTCACCATTTCTGCCGAATCAGGGTTTTTGTAAACTTAATTTACACATGAGACAACCTTAAAATTATTAATAAAAATATTGGAATAAGTAATTTTTCCAATCTGCCTTGTACTTAATTTTTGGGGATATTTCCCCAAATAAAACGAAGGCGATGTACAATATTTACGACAGTATTTATTGTAAGATGTCATTCTTATATATAAAGTAAACTATACAAAGTGAGTGACACAAACCACAAAAAGAGTTTTTTTTTATCTGACCATTTCTGTTATTGACAGCATCTTTCCTAAGGTATTTAGCACTTGAAAGGAAACATTTGAATAATTTAATTACCGCGTGATGCAATGTAAATACCACTACACCAAAATTAGTTTTATAATCGCTCTTAATGGCCACACATCACCGGCTAATGCCACATAAATTGTTGTAGACGCCCCAATTACACACTGACATGACCTTACCTTACCTTGGGCGTCTGTTAATTTCGTATCAATACGCCGCAAGTCACCAGTCAGTTGAATTCAGTCATGGTACATTTAGAATACCGCAAATTATTTTCTCTACAACAGTTTAATAAAATATCAACTGACATTCACACAGCGCCATCTAGTCCCAGTTAAGCGTGAAGCCGTTTTGTGGGTACTAAACAACGGATAAACATACTTTATTATATTTTTCCGAAATGATCTGGGTGTTTTCTATGTAAAATGTGTGTAAGTATGTTTATGTGTTGTTTAGTACCCATATTACAGGTTAATGCCTAGTTTGGGCTAGATGGCGCTGTGTGAATGTCTACAAAAAAAAATGGCATCCATTGAACCATCCATTTTTAGTTATAAAATGAGAGCGTCGGTGGCTCATTGCTGTGAACTGTTGCCTACCAACCTGGTGGATGCAGCTTGAAATCCCGCCACTATGTTTTTGAATGATACAAAATATCTGATGCTCTTACGGTGAAGGAAAACATTGTGAGGAAACCTGTGCACGCCTGCGAAGGGATTCAAAGGTATTGCGTGAATCGGCCAATCCGCACTAGGCCCGCGTGTACGACTAAGGTATACACCCTCGTCCCCTCGTGGGGACGTTTAATGAGCTGAGAATGATGAAATAAACTTGAGACCTCTATATTAATTTTCTATTAATCCATTTGTACGTTTTCTGACATACGTTATTCGATTGTTTAACTTAGTAAACCCATAGATTATGATCGAATCCCACATCATTTTGTCATGTGATACTAACAAAACCATACGTACCATATCTGATACCAGAATTCACAGATGATGTTATCACTTTGCGATGGTAATATGCATTGATTATTTAAACGAAATTTTAACTCTTATCGCTTATAATAAGGTTGATAATCCAATTGTTAGATTACCGTTACATGTAGGGTTGTTTTTGAAACTCTAGTAATGGTTAAGTCAATTTTATCTTTAAGGTAAGGACTTTAAAGTTGAAATTAGACTGGGTTGTTCCAATAGGGTGATTCTGCAGATTAAACTTTTTATATCAATTTGATCGCCAATTAGGGGATATATTGTGTGCAGTGATTTTAATTCAGGCAATTATATGGATAACGCTTGGACGGTTCGGTAGTTTCCTTTTTACAATTGTCGCTTTCCGTATAGTTTATTTTGTATAATTTTGCAATATTCATTCGCTTATAATTTTATCAAATGTCTTTAGTAAAGCAGAAACCACGTTAGGACATTTCTATTTTTCAGGCTTCAATTTTTGACAGTTAGTCCTCAGCATCCACTTATCCATTTGTGGATAGTGCCTGATTCTCTACATCCATGTTACTGGAAGGCCTGTGTTCCGGAGTAGAACTTAAATGGCTGTTTTTTATATGTTTTAGCGGGCAAACGAGCAGACGGCTCATCTGATGGTAAATGACGCCGTCGCCCACTTGCAATACCAGAGAGCAAAGAAATTCGTTGCCGGCCTTTTAAGTGGGAATACGCTCTCTTCATGAAGAACGCCAGGTCGTATTTGATTGACTGATTGGCATTAAGTATTTTAACTTGTGTATCAATTAAAATGAAGGTTGGTTTTCAATAGCTACTTGTAGGTAATGAAAATGGACTCAATCTTACTCTGAAGGCGGTGGATTCCAAAATAAATATGAAAAATTAATAAGTTTATTTTGCAATTACTGACATAGTTTTAAGTTTACTTTTGTTACAAGCCATACTCACAAATTTTTGTTTAATAAAGTAATCATCATCATCTCAGCTCTTTTTACGTCCTCAACGAGGGGGCACGAGCTTACCCGTATAGGGTGTATAGGCCTTAGTCGTCCACGCGGACCTAGTGCGGATTTGCCGACTTCACGCACCATCTTTGATTCTCTACGTATGCCTGCGCTTTTCTCACGATGTTTTCTTCACCGTAAGACCGTCGGATAAACGTAGGTACATATCATTTCGAAAATTTAAAAGACATTGGTACGTAGCGGGATTTAATCTGTAGCCGCCAGGCAATGATATTCTGTATCATTGCCAAAATTTGCTGTATCAAAACAACCGCCAACGAAAAAACAGTTGTAGGCTCTTTGTTTAGGTAAATAAATGTACGCTCGAAATATGTGTATGTGTGCTGTCGCTGCATTCGGAACATTTTTCAATGTTTGTGAGCATATCACGAATCTATACTTTTAACATCATCACCTCCAAGTCGGAAAGCAGCAGTCTATACCTGTGAGCCACCGACGCTCATACTAAGAAATATTATTATCAAAATTATCTACCATTCCCACATTAACGTCAACTAAACAACCATCACGACATATCAAATGGAGCGTACATGAAAATGCTTACGTAATTTCCAAAACTCACCCAATAACCCCAATAAATTCGTTACTAAACCCGTCAACGTCAAATTAGGAATCTCAAAGGAGCAACAATGGCCAATTAATGGGCCAAACGAGCCGCGAACGATTCCTCGGCCCAGCGGTGGGGTGTGGACAAAATCAACACAATAAAGGACAAATTAAGTACGCGGCCCCCGCTCTGTGTAATTCCGCTGGATTAACGGCGTGTGCGCATCCTACACTTGAGGACAGAGAAATTGGTTCACATAATATATCGTATTATTATTGTAATTCAAATATTATATCACTTATGATATGAACATGCTTTAGTATTATAATCTTTCTTTTAAAAATTGATATTAATATTAACTTTCTTTTGTACATGGCTTTTCATAAGGTTGCTTGGAAGAAATTGCCCTGTGCATTTTTCCCTAATGTGTTGTTTGTTGTAGAGTACAATAAAGTTTGAATAAAAAAATACGAATTTAAACACCCAGAACGTAAAACAATCAGATATGTTCATGCTTACAAAAGTTTGCACTGCGCGGGAATATTATTGGAACCCCTATAGTAGCCAACATCTTACCCAAAACACTACATGGATCGTCAAAGTTTTTCTTTGTTACACGAAATATACGTACTCTTTTCAACCTGCACTGAAGGAAACGTACATAAAAATTATTCGTGAATCAGTACAATGACATGGCCAACAGTGTAAAAGCACAGCAAATCGCCAATTAGCGATGTGATTGCAGCGGGCACGCGCCTCCGAAGCTCACTTTATACGCGGCTAGTGGGACAGCGGCAACGGCGAATAGCCGCAGAAGGCTACAGCGGTAAAAATATACACTTAATTTTACCTATTTTTAACCTACTACAAAAAGGTTCTAAATTGGACCGTATTTTTTTTATTATCAGACAGTACCGCGTGATGTCGTAATTTTAGTGTAAGCCCGTAATATAATGTGTATAGTTGCAGCTGTAAAACGTGCCCTTCGGGGGACCCGTTAAGCCGCCAGCCCAGGCTACAACCTAAGGATGGTATTCGTTATCGCTCAGATCTTCCCATAGCTATGCTGAGTGAAAACATCGCTCTAAATAAAATAAAAATACTTAATTTGAGAAATTGTTTTGTTTAGTTTTTAAGGTTTTCTTTTTTTCTATACGTTTTTTATCATTATACATTTAAATATAATATGAGAATGATGTGCATTACTTATATAATACTTAAATATAATATTTTATTTCCATATAACACATAAAAAATCACAAACGATCCAGCTGCACCTCTCCCTAGACTATGCGTTCGGCAACGGCTATGGAGAGAAACTTACGACTGACATTTTAACATAACGTAATGGCGCTGAAACAAGAATATGTAGTACAAGAAGAAACAACTTTGGTTTATATACGTACTAGAACATTACTTAGTGTCTTTAACTTAAATAAATAAATATCCACTAACATTCGCACAGCGTCATCTAGCCCAAACTAAGCATAAGCTTGTATATGGATACTAAACAACGGATTAAAAGTATATACTTTTTATTGTAAATACCTACATATTTACACAGACACGATACCTCATGGACACCCATTTAAAAACTTACTTGATCATGATTTACATGAAATTCCCAAGTAACATTATGGTCCTTTAGAATTTTGAAACGATTAGGATTAAAATAAACACTTTCTTAAATGCTTTAGCCCTATTATTATTAACAATCATGCGTGTTTAGCAATTCCTTTTACATCAAGTAAATTCATCAACTACTTTCAAAAATACACAGTCATTAACATTGAACTAAAATTCCAATTTATAAAAATAAAATTCCAAATTTAACCGTCATAAATATGTCATATTATTCTTCATTAATAAAACATTAAACTTATTAAAATATCCTTTTTAATAGTTTAAGGTACCTAAATACTAGCAAACCTTCTGTATACTCGTCAGTCTTTGCCGCAAGGGGTGAGCGTGTGATTGGGCTCCCTGATTTAATTTTATCTAACATATTTAGCAAGGGATGACTGTGATCAGTATATTTAATTGAGGATAATAAAATGGTATAATTAATAAATTTTATATTTGTTATTTTACTTGTATAAATATACTCTGCAGTGGCAATGCTGAAGGGTGAGCCTTCAGCATTGCCACGTCTCTCTTCAACCTATGGCAGTCCACTGCTGGACATAGGCTCCCCCTTTTACGCCAGACATCCCGGTCATCCGCTTTCCTCACCCAGCCTTCACAAGAGACATGCACCGCCATACCATACCAAAAGCATATCTGCTTTAGCGGAGGAAAGGACGAGTTTTGATACTCAAATAGACCTGTGTCTCTAAAGTCTCAAATACCTTGCCACAAGTACCTTCGTATAATAATAATTCCAATAACGTACACACTTTCATTGTGTCTTTGGAAACAAATTCACCATTGTATCGTTCCCTAAGAAAAAACATTGTTATTTGTACAGAGAATGATCGCGTGGGGACCTGTGGGAAAATCTCCATGAATTAGGGACTCCCACAATCAAGATTGGGAGATATTTAGTTTAGTATGACCAATGTTATTTAGTTAATTGGTATTTTGTTTATTGATAGCATGATTTTATTTTGTGTAGGAAGTGAACGGAAAGTGATTTGGCTGAACACTAAACTTATGGAAGTGATAAATAAATAATAATAAATAAAATAAATATCCACTGATATTCACACAGCGCCATCTAGACCCGAGTTAAGCGTG
>PQWD01004818.1:0-24157 GCA_019425675.1 Leucinodes orbonalis | reverse complement strand
CCAATCCGCACTGGGCCCGCGTGGACGATAAGGCCTAATCACCCTATACGGGTAGGCTCGTGCCCTCGGTGGGGACGTTTAATGAGCTGATGATGATGATGATGATACCGAATTTTAGCTTCCTCCCGCCTCATACCAGTAACAAATAGTCAGTATGCGGTAAGTCTGAAAAATGCGGAATGTTAAATACTAAATTTTACCCACCATTTTAGGAAAATAGGGGTTTAGAAAGAGACAAAAAGTAGCCTATCTGTCTAGTCAAGGTGAGCGTAAAAGCCTGCGCCTTGCAGTAGGACGTAATAGGCTCATGATGATGATGACGTTGATAGTTTTATTTCCTCTTAGGTATCAGATTTTCCGAAGATGTCAACCTTGAAGAAGTGAAAGCTTTGGCAGCGTTGATGACCTACAAATGTGCTTGTTCCAGCATACCCTTTGGAGGTGCAAAGGGAGGTAAGATACGTGGTCTTCATGATACTGTAAGTTACTAATTAAATTCTTAGTCGGCCATGTTTGCTAAACTTTGATGAATTGAGACTCAATAGAAAAAACGATTGTCAGACTTCTTCTGCAGGTGCAGTAACAGACAAGGAGTTATTGAGATATATGTAGATCCGTATGAATCGAATTCAAGTTATTTAGGTAGTTCCTATTTCTTTTAAAACTTGTACCTATTTGGACAGCTTTATGCGTACCTATACGTACTAGTACCTTTACTGTCTTTGTTTTCTATATAAAGCGTACCTACGTTTATTCTTTGGCTAAAGTTAACGACATATTTCGTTGTTTTGATTCCCTCTAGTGTAGCAACAAAGTCCACAGTGGTATGTTAAGAAACTTTTTTCAGGTGTAGCGATTAATCCGAAAAAATACACAGCTGCAGAACTCCAAAGAATAACAAGGCGCTACACATTAGAATTAGCTAAGAAGAACTATATTGGTAACTTCTGATGGTTATTTCCATTCAAACTTAGCCTTTTTTACTCATTAATTTTGACCGATGACCATCACAGCTACACCAGGTAATTGGCAGAACCTACAGATAGCTTTAAAAAAATACGAAACTAACGTAAAGACGTCCCAGAGTCCCACTCAGTCTCACTCAGCTTTGAGTCCCCTCAAAGCTCACGATAATGACTTGTACAGATAACTTTGTAAACAGTGTAAACTAATATATGTTTGGGGATAAATGTAATCCGGTACGTATCAGTAACGAGAACAGGAACTGCTCAAAATCTTAACCAATATAAAGCTGGAAATGTATGGCTATGAAAAAAGTACTATGTGAGATGACGAATGAAAAGCTGTAATGGAAGAATCAGGTAGTTACTACCGCTGTTAAATACGAAAGCACGAGCACACTACTATGTC
The DNA here is from genome assembly GCA_019425675.1 of Leucinodes orbonalis. NCBI lineage: Eukaryota > Metazoa > Arthropoda > Insecta > Lepidoptera > Crambidae > Leucinodes > Leucinodes orbonalis. The sequence continues at coordinate 22,786 of PQWD01004818.1, read as the reverse complement.
ATTATGGCATATGATGAGCGACGCGATTATGAATGATAATTCTGTCCAACCGACGCGATGGGCAGAATTTTGCCGCGGACACTTTTTGTATCATTTTATTGCCTGGTGAAGTTGTTATTCATCTGCGGCTAACAGCAGTAGTCTGTTCGAAAAAAATATGTGCATCTTGTTGGTTTATTGTAAGCATGAAGATGATGAATCTCTGCTTAATGGGAGAGTTATTAAGTGAATAACATTTCGATATATCTGGCAGGGGCTGGAATTGATGTTCCCGCTCCAGACGTCAATACTTCTGGTAGAGAGATGTCCTGGATCGTTGACACTTATATTAAAACCGTCGGTAAGTAATGCACAGTGACAGTTATGTTTTTCTTTTGAACTTATCTCATTTTAATACATTTGGTATTAAGTTGGCTGACATTCGATCATATGGCTGATCATATTTGAAATCGAGTACAAGGCATATTTTTTAAATAATAAAAAATGGGGTGAGGCTGGTTCACAGCGTGCGGTGTGGGGGAATGTGGCGGTGTTGATTTAATGAGTACGAGATACTTGCTCAATGCAATGCGATAATTTATTTAACATTTATTTTGTAAAACTTTTATAATAATGTATTAGATGTTCCGATAAAACATTCCATAAAATGAGTACAATAATAGGTCGTATGGATGCAAATGATCCAAAATTAACATTGTACAACCAGGCTTTGACGACCTGAACGCCGCGGCGTGTGTGACGGGCAAGCCGATCAACGGCGGCGGCATCCACGGCCGCGTGGAGGCGACCGGCCGCGGCGTCTACATGACCATACACCACTTCATACACAACCACGACTGGATGGGGCTCATCGATGTGGAACCCGGCTTTAAGGTGCACTTTGGTTTTGCCCTAACAATTTGATTGAGATAGATAAATGCACCGAGATGTCTTCTTAAAGAAAATTAAGTGGTATCGTAAAAAACTTTCTAGGACCTAAGAATCGAAGTGTTAATAAAAGTTGCTTCCTATCTGGAAGATTCAAATCCCGCCACGTACGAATGTCTGTTTCGAAATTATATGTACATTTATACGACGCTTTTACGATAAAGGAAAACATTGTGAAGAAACATGCGCAAATCGCACGCCAATGAATTTCAAGGGCTGTGTATGGCCAATTCGCACTGGCCCGCATGGACGACTAGGGCCTATACACTTTTAAGGGTAGAATCGTGCCCTCGGTGGGACGTATAATGAGCTGATGATGATGAAAAGAAATCCAGTATTTTTTAGTTATATTTCAGAGCCCCTCAATTTTTGGCCTTTGTTCTGAAGGAATCGGTAGTAGTAGGCCTCAATCAAATAATTTATTGATATAACAGGATAAGACAGCAATCATTCAAGGTTTCGGCAACGTGGGCAGCTACGCGGCTATCTATCTGCACAGTGAGGGAGTGAAAATCATTGGGGTGCTCGAGTATGACTGTAATCTCACCAACCCTGACGGTATCGACCCACTGGTTAGTTTTAATATCTAAGGTTGACATGTTTCATACATAACTAGCGACCCGCCGCGGCTTCGCACAGGTGCAATGCTGATAATAGAAGCGCTCACGCCCAAGCCGGCTGGCACCGCCGCAAACCTCAAGAATATTAGTATTTCTGCGTTAATTAATGGATGTTATTTTACATATAAACCTTCCTCTTGAATCACTCTATCTATTAAAAAAACAGAATATCAAAATCTGCTGCGTAGTTTTAAAGATTTAAGCATACATAGGGACAGAAAAAACGACTTTGTTTATTTTATACTACGTAGTGATGTGTTGACTTGACTGACAGTACCTACGGATTGTCAATGTAACGCTTTTCAAAAGTTCGGTAAACTAATTTTTTTTTAGTTTATAATTGGATAGAACCATCATAATTTGCACCAAGTTTCTTTGGAGCATACCTTTTTTTTAAAATTTATTCCAAGGGAAACTAAAGCAAAGAAAATGAAGTTGCTATGCTTGGGCTGGGATACTTACTCGATTAGAAGACCTACTTATGCCCGACGTCAAGTGGTTTTCTTGTTCAGGAGCTGCAACAGTACAAGTCGAAGAACCGCGGCAGTGCAAAGGGTTTCTCTGGAGCCACGGAGACGGGGCCCGAGCTGATGTTCGAGGAGTGCGACATCCTCGTGGTGGCCGCCATGGAGAAGGCGATCACACACGAGAACGCGCCCAAACTTAGATGCAAGGTCCTTTTACATTTCTCACCGTGTAGCTTGTAACATTGAGACTGCATTTGTACCTTGGCAGTAGGTGATACAGAACAGCTTTTCTCTTTTATTGTGTACTTCGGAAGTAATGGGCATGATCTATCCTCGGCCGCTTCATCACTTATCATCGGGCGGGATGGCGGTCAAATGTCTGTCTATAGAAGATAAAAAAAACTATTTGAATAATGGTGCTGGTTGCACATTTACTCTCTTCAATACCTATCCCTGTGTGTAATAATTTGTTATACAGGGTTTATCCCGATAAATTGTAACGAAGTCAGCGTTATTCCCGGTTACTTTCGGAGTTTGGATCCCGAAGCCCAGGGTCCGCTTTCCGACACTTTCTCTTCTACTTTGCAAGATCTTTAGCACCCACAACTGTTACACCATTAGCACGCATGTCATTTATTACGACGTCAAGCCAACACTTCTTGGGCCTGCTCCTTCTACCAGTACTACATGGCGAATGTGTCCATGAAATGATAGTTGCTATTGATTTTAATGTCTTAAACTAGAAATACCTATGTAATCGAATTGTTCATTCACCTAGGTACGATAAGTAATTCCTGTTTTATTTTATTTTGGTCACTTCCGTTTTTGCACCATTTTACTACGCAGGGCATGATCTTTTCAGTTCTTTTTCTCGGCTCTGTAGACAGATGCGCGCCAAATGTCTGAATATTGTTGTCATCCATATAAAAACTGGCCGAATTTTGCTACACTTTTGTTGTCAGCGAGTCTCCGGCTGCATTTTTTTATACGCACCTACATATAGATTATTGGAGAAGGCGCGAACGGTCCAACCACGCCGGCGGCGGATCTGATCCTTCGCCAGAACAAGGTGCTGGTGCTGCCCGACCTACTCGCGAACGCGGGCGGGCGTCACCGTCTCCTACTTCGAGTTCCTCAAGAACATCAACCACGTTAGCTTTGGAAAGCTCAGCATCAAGTTTTGGAGGGACTCCAACAGCGCTTTGTTGGGTTAGTTGCACTTAAATTGGGACTTAATGGTACATATTCAAAGAGTCACTCAACGCGCAATGGAGCGAGCTATGCTTGGAGTCTCTCTTGGGGATAAGATCAGAAATGATTTAATCCGCAAGAGAACTAAAGTTACTGACATAGCCCGCCGGATCAGCAAGTTGAAGTGGCAGTGGGCTGGTCACGTATGTCGTAGAACCGATGGCCGTTGGAGCAGACGAGTTCTGGAGTGGAGACCGCGTCTTGGCAAGCGTAGCGTAGGACGCCCTCCGGCCCGATGGACCGACGACTTGCGGAAGGTCGCTGGTGGGGAGCTGGATGAGAAAAGCGGAGGACCGGGATATCTGGCGCAAAATGGGGGAGACCTATGTCCAGCAGTGGACTGCGATAGGTTGAAGAGAGAGATTCAAAGAGTCGGTGGCTCATTGGTGAGGAATGTTGACTTCCGATTTGGAGAGTGCTGGTTCAAATCCCGCCAATTACCAATGTCTTTCAATTTCCTGTTGTCTAGGTAGCTACCATCGCAGTGCTATATATCGTCTCGTGAAAAAGGAGTGTTATGCACTTTTGTGTTTCGAGATGAGGGCACTGTAGCAAGTGAAATTACCAGGAAGAAGAGATGTAACATCTGTTGTCTCTAGTGTCGGGCGCAGTGTGGCGTTGATGGAGAATAATAACTGTCTATCAGTTGTTGGTCTCCTTCAATTCTGCTCTATTGTGGTCAGGCATTGCCTAGTAATTATTTAATTATTATTATTTAGTTATTAGATTATTTCTTTAAGTCCCGAATATTTTGAAGGTGGTAGTCGATAGTCCAATCCTCATAGTGCCGCGTGGTGGGTTTAGCCTAAACGACCCATAACCAATGAGCCTTGCAATGATTGCCCTGAGTCCGGTTCATTGATTAATTCAGTAGAAATCACCATTTGTAATTCCGTAGAATCGGTGGAGAAATCGCTGAAGGAGTCCAATGTGGACGCGAAGATCAGACCGTCGCCGCTGTTCCAGACCATGATGTCGGGCGCCAACGAGAAACACATCGTCAACTCCGGCCTCGAGTACTCCATGACCAACGCTTGCGACGTAAGAATTAATAATAATAGTTTATTTAGAAACTTAACAAAGTACAATATGATTTTGTGTGTCCGGTAATGACTGCATTAATTTTACAACTGTGTCACAGCCATTAGCGCCCACCTCAGGATATTTAGGGACATTAGAGTTTCCAGAGAAACTAGTCAGCCAGCAGATCGCTGACTGCACAACGAAGTACAATCGATTAGCTTATAGTAATTGTAATTCTATGTTCTTTGTGGCGAAGCAAACGGGATGACGACTATATTCGCCTAATAAATCCTGTTATTAAATGAATGAAACGCTTCTCGATGCACAATCTCACACAAAAAGTGTCCTTCGTGTCAGGTGAGCAGAATTTTCATTCATGATCACGTCGCTCGCTATATATCATAATGACAGTAGTGTGCTCGTGCTTTTGTACTAGGTATTTTAATGACGCGTTCAGGTCAAAATTTCAATGAATAAATGTTTTGACTATAACAACGTACAGTTAATACGTATTTGTCAATCGGCTCGGACAATTTTTAATTGACATTTCTTCGTGATTAGACATAGTAGGTTGAATCACATGATTGACTAAAAATAAAGATGATTCCGTACTTCGGAGGGCACTATATGCCGTCGGTCCCGGCTACAATCTTATGATGGTAGTTGTTGACACCCACAGACATCCTAATATACAATTAGACTGGACAAGCTGCCAAGTTTATAGGCAGTCCCAATGTCGCAATTTCTTTTCGGTTCATACCTGTGAAAAGTTATTATATTTCTTGGTAAATTTACTGATTCATTGCGGTGATGGCATGTTACAATTGCACAGGATGGCATTTTGGGAAAAAACGGTAATTTCTAATATTCGTGCGTCTTGACTCGTCTCACAGAGCGTAAACTGGCAACCAGTGTATGCTCGTTGAGCTTACATTTGTCACACTTAAAAACGCGGCTTGCCCCATCTCTGTATTGGGAAATCTGTGTTGTCACCCATCTGCAAATTTATAATAGACTACCTAGCCCCCCTTCCAACGTACGACCGAGGATCGCGTCCCACGCCCTTAGGCTCGTTGCAAAATGTTTTGTGCTGCGAGCCATCTGGACTCGCCAATTGTCCGGTGAAGCTGTGAAGGCCACCTGCGGTCAACAGCGATAAGTCAAGTGATTCCAAAAAAAAAAAGGCGAGTTACGAGAACGGGCCAATCTCCCATGAGTCCATGACTGTCCTGTGCCCTGCGTTAAATATAACGCAGCACAGTCATAATAATGCTGATGATTAAATGTGTTACAACCATTATAAATCTATATTTTTTCGACAGAGCGTAATGCGAATAGCCAAGTCGCATAATCTCGGCCTGGACGTGCGAACAGCCGCCTACATCAATGCCATCGAGAAGATCTTCGTCACCTACGACGACCAGGGGCTTGCCATATAAAAATAATAATTTTTGTCTAGGTCGTGACCATGGAAATAGTTTAGTTATTACTAGTGACCGAAATAGGAAGTGATTTGTACTGCGTAATGCTGCCGTAATATGTTCTTTTAAATTTACTGTTATCACACAATTTCAGGTTATGAAATTTTCGTATTTAGGGCGTGATAACATAGCTATTTAAATTAGAGGTTACGATATCAAAGCACTTGTAACTCTTTATTTGCTATATGTATGTAAAATAAATAATTGCAGGTTTAGATTTAGTTATTACATTTTGAAAACACAGAGAATGATACCCGCAATTTTTTCGAAATCCCAGAGGTATAAAAACAAATCTCAAAATGTCTTTATGCAAACAAATCTCTTACAGGTACTTTTGAATCGTCAATTGTTGTCATTTTATTGTTTATGTCTCAATCACACGGGTTCGGAATAAAGAGAATCTTCGAGAAGAACCGTCAAGAAACTCGATAGTCACTCTTTTAAACTTTTTATAGGTATCATTGGTTACAGAGTATGTCCATATTCATATCAGCATTTGTGATTATTGCGTACACAGTAGTGACACTGTGTTAAGTTAATGATTATATTAATGTTATTTGAACTTGGCTTGACACGCTACCGTGTCTAGATTACTATGAATATACACCTATGCAAGCGAAGCTGCGTAACTCAAAATTGGATGGTAGGTAAATAGAGGGAATTTTGTTTATGATCATGTGCAAAGTAGTGAAAAGTTTCCAACTTCCGAAAATATAATTAAGATCGATTGTACAGAGAGCATTTTTAAAAATGTTTTAATTTATTACCTATATGTACACACTTAGTGTTACTACTATGCTTATTTACATAATACCAACACAATAATAAAAGTTGCGTTTTGATAATCATATATAACCAAAAATATGTTTTTTTTGGATACTAATTAACTTTGTTGATTTTTAATAATAATCGTTTATTTTCTCGCCACTTGCATTATTCAGGGTAATTAATGACACAATATACAATGGTTATTTACTATATTAATGTTAGTGGGAGGCAGACTGGTGCCAAAGTTAGGCAGTTATCCCACCTGGCTTTTAGAAATATATTTTATTATATATGTTGCAAGACATTAATGTGATTATTATACTGATCCCTACACCCTATATTTAACGGTATATAACTATCGAAGTCAATATGATCATAAGGTATCTGCAGCTACCATTATTATTATGTTGTCTGTGATATTTTTTATAGCCTTTAACACGGCATTTGTTCTAAATCTAGTAGGTAGTCTAAATCATGTGTGCCACTAGGTATTTATTGTAGGTACAAACGATAAGAATTATTTATTATTCTGTTATTTATTTTAATAAATGGTATTATAACCAGTAACATTTTTTTTTATTTGATAATTTATATATATATATATATATATAAATCATTTAGCTTGTGATTGGTGCAATTCAGTGAAAATAATCCATAAACTGGTCCTTTAGGTACGGGTGCAAATAAAATTCAAATAAATTGGTCCATAAATATATTGCAACAATAACACTGTTATACACAAACAATCACGTCCTAGCGCCCTCCCTGTTCCTCTTGAACCAGTCCACTGTATCTTGGACCGCGGTCTCGAACGGCGTGAACTGAAAGTCCTTGCAAAGTGCGCGGAGTTTCGCGTTCGAAGCGGTCTTCTTATACTGGCCGTCCGCTTTGCTCGTGTCGTACACTATCTCACCTTGGTACCCGTGGGCTTTTTTTATTGCTTCGGCTACTGCGCTGATTGTTCATCTGCTTCATCCACTGAGAAAAAGATCATGGCTTAGTACATTAGGAATCTTTAGGAAGAGTTCAGTGCTGTATTGATGGGATTTCAATACATTTTTTAGTAAGTTCATAAGGACTGATTAAATAATGCCCTTAATCGAGGCAAGACTTATATTAACAAAGGCATCGCTTATCAGATCAAATTTTATAGACATTTTTACTTTAGGGAGTTAGACCGTATATAAGGACTTATTCTTTTAATTATTAAATTTTATTCACTAAGTATATTTACTATTTAAATAAAATATTGGCCTATATGATGAAAAATATACAGAGTGAAATCGAAAACACACAAATTTATAAAAATGGGATCCTGCTCCCAATATGAGGCAAATCTATTCATACTAAAATCAATTATTTGAAACCTTAAGAATCATCTAAAAACATTTTGCCATTGATACATATAAAATTTAAAAAATGTTGACTGAAAAAAATCTATTATTTGGGTGAGGCGTGTTCACGGCGCGCTGAATTAAGTAGTACGAGCTGGGCTACTTGCTCAATATAATGCGATAATTTATTTATCACATATTTTGTTAAACCTTTATGTTAACTCTATATGGTATTAGGTTCCCATTAAAACGTTCCATATTACGAGTACAAAAGTACAATTATACGTCGAAAGGATCGAATGATTTGAAATTCAACCTGTATAAACTAATGAACCTATAATAAAATGTAAAAAAGTTGTCCCAGATCGTCCGTGTCTCAACTGTTAACCCTTCATGAAGTTGATATGTTCATTAATTTCACCTGTATGCCCAAGGAAATGTTGTGGGGACTACATTCCATTCGTCCAATGAAGGGTTAAGGATACACAGCAAAAAATAAAATTACCTGACAATATAATGGGTTCGACACTGTCATAGCTCCGTAGCACCCACAGGAACAGTCTAGCCAGGTCGAGTGAATAGATGAACTGCCGAAGCGGCTTGCCGCTACCCATCACCGTGAACGTTGGCTCGCCTAGTACAAAGTACAAACAAACAATCAAACGTCATCATCATCATTACATGCTGAATGAAGGCCTTACCCTAATGATTTCCACGTGGATTGGATCCCTAGCAGTTGATACCCACCTGCTTAGTAGCAGGTAACCAATTTACCCGTTACATAGATGTAGGTAGGTATATAAGTGTAACTACAGGATATTAAACGAACAAAACAATAAAAAATACACAAAAACCCGTCTGCTTAAAATGTCTACTGAAAATGGAAAAACAGTCTCTACCATATAGTGCTGTTTTTCATGGTATTGCGGGCGGGAGAAAAAAAGTTATTCATGCAAATTTAGGTGGACGACTAAGACCTAATGGGTGGACCTAATCACCCTATATGGGTCGGCTCGTGCCCCTTGGTGGGGACGTTTAATGAGCTGATGATGATGATTGTTTTATGAAGATACACATTTGTTAATATATAAACGGGGTATCGGGAATATGCTAAGTTTTTTAAATAACGGTTTGCAAGACTCTTGAAAATGTTTCCTGCGAATACCCCTAACACATTTCTTTTGCTTGTGCGATATATTTTGTAAGTTCTGCCAGCTACTTTTGAAACTATAATTATATATATAGCTTTTTTAAGATTATTTGGACGTATCTTCTTACAAAAAACCAGTATATACCCCATGTGTGGGCTTACCGTTGGCAATGGCGTCGTCCATTCGCCTCACGAGCGCCGGTATGACGTGGCTGGAGCGCAGAGTGAAGTTGTCGTGCGGACCGAACACGTTGCACGGCACCACCGATGTGAACATACAGCCGTGCTGCTCGCGGTAACCTCTTAAATACAGTCGCAAAGATAGAAAGAAAAATATTTATTTGGCGCAATTCAATTAATACATGTAAGTCCTTAAAGTCCAGAGCGTGGGTGGCTGAATGGTGTACTGTTGCCCTCCTACCAGGAGCGTTGAGGTTCAAATCCCGCCACGTACCAATGTGTTTTCGAATTGTCGAAATTATGTACGTTATCCGACGCTCTTACGATGGAGGAAAACATCGTGAGGAAATTGCGCACGACTACGTAGAGATTCAAAGGTTGTGCGTGAAGTCGTCCAACCCGCACTGGGCCCGCGTGGACGACTAACGCCTTATCACCGTATACGGTGCTAAGGCTCGTGCCCCTCGGTGGGGACGTTTAATGAGCTGATGATGATGATTCTGGTTTGCAGTGGAACCAAGGTCTTTGAACTGAAGGTTTAGTAACGATATATATCAGAATGATATTTATTGTAATTTTTATTTCAAAAAAAATTTTTTTTTTTGTTGGATGCCTGCAGGCTAAACACACTGAGCCTATGTTATATAATACCACTATTATGTACTGTGTTTTAGCAAATAAAAGGTTTTTGACTTTTAATACATTATAATTTTTTTTAAATGTGGCGGAACGGAAAATCCCCCGTCAGATCCGGGGCCCTTTTGCAAAGGGAGGATAGGAGCTGGAGAGTTGGAAAGAACGTGGAGTTGACGACCTATTTGGTGTAATGGTTGCGACGTCGGCTCTTACATCTATTGGTCCGGGTTCGAACCCCGGGCAGTACCAATATTTGTATGCATGAACATATCTGTTTGAATTGGTTTGGGTGTTTCTATGTATAAAAGGTATGTATTGTTACGAATTGACGTAATTAAAATGACATTAAATATGGCGGCTAATATGTGACGTTAGTCCACCATAGAGTATAACATGCGAATTGTCAAATAGCAAAGAGTCTAGCATGTTCTAGATATTTCGCGAACTATGTAGAATGACGTCGACGCTCGAGCTTAGCGGGTGGACAGGTATATAAGGCGGACCGACGGGTGCGCCGGAGTCTTGTGTTCTACTCAAGAGCGAAAAGAGCGAAGTACCTGCGACTACAAGGAAGAAGCGAGTGATAAAGCGATATAGAAGGGATCGTCGAGTGTGAGATAACAGTGTGAAGAGTTACCGAGTGATTATAACGTGTGTGTGCGGACATTATACGGACTCATTAAGTGTTGTGTTATAGTCATCATTGTGTTATAGTGTGCAGTGTTAATTACGGATTAAAGTGCGTACGTTAATTGACTAATTAGTGAGAGTGTAAGTGTAATTAGTGTTGTGTGTAATTTGTAGTGGTTTATTAATAAAGTGTGTTACCGTGTTATTCTTCGTGTTTGGCAATAATTTATCCTGAACCCCCAGCTCGTAACAGTATTTACAAAATAAAAAACATGCATATAAGTAAGTTTATCAGTTGTCATATCACAGGCTAAAAATGCTTAGTTTTGGGCTAGATGGCGCTGTGTGAACATGGATATTTATATTACTAGATGACTCCATTAAGATCTTACCAACTACTATACGATTAACTAAATAACAACTAATACAATAAGGGAAAAGCAATAAGTTAAGGAATTTCTTAAAAATAACAACACTCACCTGTTAAGAATATCAATCATCCTCTTTGCGTAACTATAACCGTAATTTGATGAATGCGGTGGCCCGTTGTGTACCTTTAAATTAACGAAAATATAATAATAATAAAATTATAACGTTAGTATTGCGTATGGCTGCCAAAGCCAGCCAATCGGAAGTCTGACAGCCACAGCCAGCAAATGGGAAGCCTCCCTGCCTACTATAGACGCTGTGAGACTAAGGAATTCACTTTTGGCGGGATTATAATTTGATTGATTGCTAATAAAAGGTTTAAACATTCAATCTTGTGTATACTCATGTGTGCATGAATATGTCCGTTTGTATTGGCCCGTATGTACTGTACCTATGTATTATCAAAATAAGACTACCTAAAATAATGTTTAACTAACTTACTAACTCAATTACTTAGAGCGTCGGTGGCTCAATGGTGTGGACTGTCGCCTTCCTACCGGGAGGGCTGAGGTTCAAATCCCGACACGTACCAATGTGTTTTCGAATTTTCGAAAATATATGTACGTTATCCGACGCTCTTACGGTGAAGGAAAACATCGTGAGGAAACCTTCATGCACGCCTGCGAAGAGATTCAAAGGTTGTTTGTGAAGTCGTCCAATCCGCACTGGGCCCGCGTGGACGACTAAGGCCTAATCACCCTATACGGGTAGGCTCGTGCCCCTCGGTGGGGACGTTTAATGAGCTGATGATGAACTTACTTACTACGGTTAAAGAGTTAACCGTTGTTTGGTTTTCATAGTACAAGCCCATAGCCCACTTGGGGATAGGCAGATACGCACTTCTGTACTTGTGAGGGCCCGTGAACCAATCAGTCCAAGGCTACAATCATAGGATGGTAGCCGTTACCCCACCAATCCACATTGGGTCCGCGTGGTGGGTACGATAGGGCGTCGATGGCTTAACCCTTTGACCGCCAATGACGCCTTAAGACGCCAGACAATAGATTTTCTATTGTGTCTGGAATCCCGGCGTTCAATGGGTTAATGGTGTGGACTGTTGCCTTCCGATCGGGAGGGCGCAGGTTCAAATCCCACTACGTACCAATGTGATTTCGAATTTTCGAAAATATATGTACGTTATCCGACGCTCTTACGGTGAAGGAAAACATCGTGAGGAAACCTGCGCACGTCTGCTAAGAAATTCAAAGGTTGTGCGTGAAGTCGGCTAATCCGCACTGGGCCGTGTGAACGACTAAGGCCTAATCACCCTATACAGGTAGGCACGTGCACCTCGGTGGGGACGTTTAATGAGCTGATGATGATGATACCCCGCCTAACATGATATACAGTCCTTTAACATACGTACCATAGTTTCATCAATTGGATATGTAGTCTTGTCAGGGAATATACACGTGGAGAGACAGGAAACCACTTTTTTAACACCATATTTGTAACTTGCACTCAGAACATTATCATTGATTGCCATGTTTTCTCTCTGAAATTAAACATAATTGTATTAATACTACTGGGTGGCACGATTACATTAGATCATTAAAACCTGTAAAATAATCAGACTTGTGAATTTCCATTCACACAATGATGCATCAACAACAGAATTAATAAGTTCCTTAGGTATTGTCAAGGCAAACATACTGTAGTACCTTAAATATAAATAATTAGCACGACAACCATGAAAAATGAGTCATAGTCATGAAAACATTTTTTATTGTCATGCAAAACATGACTAGATAGTACAGTAATCAATCATATAGACTAAAACATACTACAAAATTGTAGAATCAATAGCCACTGAAGATTTTCCTGGGAGTCCTGGGATTTTTCTGGGGAGGACCTGGCATCCATAAAAAAGCACATATTCCCATTTAGAGGGCTGGCAATGCATTTCTATGCCCTCTAGTATTGCAAATGTGTATTAGTGCCAGTTTTATTTATTAATATCAGATGAGTTGCTCATTTGGCCCCTATAGTATAAAAAAAAATCTGGTTTTAGGTTTAAAGAATATTTGACTAATCATTGGTTTGACTATTTGACAAAGACTGTTAATAAAATATTACCTTAAAAACCTAATAACGCCAATGTTTAGTAAATAAGACATTGTTAAAATATCTACTGTGGTGGAAGTGAAAATATTAAACAAATACTTACAAAAAAGTCCAAATTATGCGCCATATTGTGAAATAGCCTCCAACCATAGCTGCTAAGTGAATAACATGGTTGGTTTGTATTTTTCAAAATAACGCTTCTGTTTGTTGTTTGTCCCTGGAATATTAATTTAAGATCTATTCTTATTTACAACTTCAATTTTAATAGATGGTAGACTTGGTGCTGTAAATACTATAATAAATTAGTGCTTATATTAACAACAAAGTAATCAACCGTCTCAAACTTGAAGTCAAATCAGTCAGGGAAACAAAAGCCTTATTATGCAAAACACTTCTGAGCCTCAGTTACAATGAAGGAGAAAAATCTTTTAAAATTGTGAAGTAGTTCCTAACATGCACTCACACTTCACCTACCACAGCACTATTTTCAGGTGATTTGTATGTATAATTTGGATTTTAATAAACGTAGTGCCATCATGTAAACGTATTATTATTTAGTACCCATATTACAGGCTTAATGCTTTTTTTTGGGCTGTGTGAATGTCAGTAGAAATTTATTACATGAACCATAATAAGGTATTCTGGATTGTTATAAATGTAACTTTATTGCCTAAAAATGGTGTACTAAAGTAACTTTACAAGTGATATAATAATAATTTTGAATAATAATGAGGGAAATAAATACAACTGAATAAATATATAATTTACAAAATAAATTTGAAATAAATCAAATTATTCATAATAATGGGGATATTTGCATGCCATTAACAGGCTGCATTTTGTAAAATCCTCACCCAAACTCAACAATAATTTTAATGTAAATTATAATCCTTTTTAATAAGACATTCTTTCTATAAATTGCTGAGCCATAATGGTGTCCATAGTGATCTGTAATGATTGTATGTCACCAACTTTATTCTACATTATAGTTATTCTATACTATATTATGGTTTGTTGTATATTATGGCTTGCCATAAATATTGAATACCCACCACCTGGTTAAGGTGGTGGGTAGCAGATTTATATCAATTGCAAGGGATCGGTCCACATGGAAATCATTAGGGGTGGCCTTCGTTCAGCAGTGGACGTTCCAGGTTGTACTGCCCGGGGATCGAACCCGGAACCCTTGGTGTTGCAGCCGACGATAATTATACTCTATTTTTTTCAATATAAAAACAGTAATAAAGTTCACTTCATGGGTATTCAATCAGGTTTTGGCTACAGTTACAGACCAACTATTATAAATGTTAAATATGCATTAAAGTAAGTTTAACAATAAACGTCAACACAATAAACACCAGTATCTCTTTCTGAACATACTCAAAAATTTTAATAATAACCTCATAATTTAATACATTCAAATCAATATTTGGAGGACTGGGATTTCTGGCGCAAAATGGGGGAGACCTATGTCACGCAGTGGACTGCAATAGGTTGAAGAGAGAGAGACAGAGTTTCCTAAGGGCTTTTTCTTAATAGAATACTCAGAAACAGCTATGGATTTGGTTGAAAACTAAACAAAAATTTGTATTAGTAGACATTCCAAACCTGAGATCTCCATCTTTTGATCCACAAAACACCCAACTTTCCTCATGAGAATTATTGTTGGATGCTTTCTCCTCATCCACAACAGTCTTAATGGCTTGCCCAACTAGACCAGAACCACCGGTTACAAGAACGACTGTTTCTTCCGAGCTCATTTTCTAAAAATAAATAAACACAATTATATTACTGGCATACCAAAAGAATTAAATATGTCAAACAAATATATATATTTTTACAATGTGTGTCCTTGTGGAGTTGTAAATTTATGTTATGTGGCAAGGGTGATTTTAAATTTCTCTCGTTTTGTTATCAGCTGTATTAGCCCTAGAATTAGAACTACAGCATAGAATCCGGGTTAAAATAGCGATTAAAAACTTATACCTGATGCTCTCACTCCCTACACGATTTTGCGTAGGCGAAAATGAGACAGCAAACTGATCATTGTTCTCATAATTAGCAGGTCGTCACATCTGTTATGTCATTGGAGTCATTCACATACTACCAAATTCAAAATCTCATTTTGACGTACATTGTTAAAGATTGTTAAAACAGTTTGACACCTTGCTCACATGGCCGGATTATAGTACTGTCAGTGGTTTGGCGGCTCCTGATTATAAGAAAAATATTTTCTGTGTAATTTGCACTCAGATTGGCTCAGATAGTGATTTATCTATACTAAAACTCGTTCTTATTGAAGTGTTTTAGATTATAAAAACATGTCTTGTGTTATTGACGGTTGTTTTTCACATTCAGGAAGGAAAGAAAGCAGTGGTGAAAAGATTCACTTTCATTCGTGAGTTTTTGATTAAATTTATATTAAATAAATCAGGAAATGTGTGTAAACTATGATATAAATGTTTCTTACTTATAGTTGTACTTTTCAAATAAAAGCCAAAACAGTATTTGTCTACTTTTTCTCAAAAAATCCCAATTAAATTTTCTAGGTAAACATTTCAACTAGTGATGTGGCTTTTACATATCGATATTTGAGTTAGGCTTTCCGGCGAAGCAACATCAGCAGATATATTAAGGTTATTATAATATTACAGTTTCCCAAAGAATGAAAATATGAAACAAGAATGGATAAGACGAGTCGGGAGACCTGACTGGAACTGGAAGCCACACAGCAGGATCTGTTCTAAGCACTTCTGTCCCGACAATTATTTGCAAAATGAATTTTCTTTAAAAAGGAGATTAAAATTTGATGCTGTGCCTTCATTAAATTTGTCCGAAGCTGAACCAATTGTAATTATCTGCCTATTAATATAATCAACACAAAAACGAAACCTTTCCAATGTATAAATAATTTTCAGAGTTCAGATCGAGGATACATTCACAGTGCAGCATCTGTTGTACAATGGCAAGGAAATAGTGCAAAAGTATGTACAATTTGCACAATATTAATAATATTATATTATTATTATTATGTTTTCGAAATCCTTAAGATTCACGGGCCAAATAGTGGCCCGGTCCTTTGGAAGGCATGTGTGGGGCCGAAGCCAACAGCACAGAGGCCTTTTTTCGAATGTTTAATCTTTGTAAGTGTTACACGTTATTATTATTATTATTAGAACCTTCAAGCTGAGCAGCGCTCCCGCTATCCTGCAAATTATGTAGAACTACCTATTGCTTGCGGCTTCGCTCGCGTTAAGGAGTATTATTTTTTATCGCCTGTTTTGTATCCTTAGGGATGGAATTCATCAACATTCTTTAAGGAGATTTCTACATCCATAGTAGCTTTACCTTAAATCCTGTCTTAGCGAATGCCTGCGTTTTTACCTGCATGTTAAATTTCAGCCCGACCCGTCTTGTGGTTTGTGCATTGATAGATCACTATGTCAGTCAGTCATTTAGTCACCTTTGAGTTATATATATTAAGGAGATAGGTAGATGGCTTCGAAGCGTCTGGCTCATTGGGTGAGCAGGTATAAAAAGCCGGCCAATGAATGCGTCGGCAATCTTGAGTTCAACTCAAGAGTGAGTTACTCATAACATTTTGTGAAAAATTAAACGCGTTTGCTGTATTGAAATCTCACTTAAATGTTTATTTTATTCAACTATCCTATCTATCTAATCCACCATCTTTTTATAACCATGATGGTGCCCCAGTTTAAATTTTCACGGATTTAAAACACCTGTTACTATACTCAAAACTAAAATACCGAATAGATGGACGTACAGGATGTGTAGTTTTAGTAATATAATACGGAACACTAACAATTGAAGTTAATCTGTAAATCAATAAAAATAATATTATTATAATATATTTTATTTCTGACATAATATTTACCCCGTGAGAATCGAACCCACTACCTTCAGATCGAGGGCCGAATGTTTAGACTCACGTCTAGCGTGCACATTAACAATATTTCCAGATACCATTATCACTACATAGTATATAACATAGTCGCTTTTTCAGTTCCTATATTAAATCTTTAAAACTACGCAACGGATTTGGATGCAGGTTTTAGGGTTCCGTAGCCAAATGGCAAAAAAACGAAACCCTCATAGATTGATGTCCTCATAGATGTATGTCTGTCGATCCGTCCGTATATCACACCATTTTTTCTCCGAAACTATCAGCACTACACTATTCAAATTCTGTAAGTATTATTCTGTGAACTGCTATAAGGTTTTGACAAGAAACTTGAAAAAAATATATACATTTTGGGCTCTCCATACATTGAACGGAACATCAATTTTTTTTTCATCGTTCCCAATCGTGTGGGGTATTAATGACAAAAGTCTTGAGCAATGCGTCCTACCCGTACTAATATACGCAGCTGAAAAATGGACACTGACTGCGGGATTGGTTCACAAGTTCAAAGTCACTCAACTCGCAATGGAGCGAGCTATACTCGGGGTCTCTCTTAGGGATGAGATTAGAAATGATTTAATCCGTAAGAGAACTAAAGTTACCGACATAGCCCGCCGGATCAGCATGTTGAAGTGCTCCTAGCTTCCCTCACGAAGTTTTTACGGCTAAGTTAGAAAGTTTGGTCTAAGGAAACATATTCTTGCAAAACCTCGAGAAGGACGCCATCAAAGTTTACATAATAGTAATCCCCGTGAGAATTCAACCCACGACCTCCATGTCGAAAGCCAAATATTTAGTACCTTCGCTAGAGCTCATTATCAATATTTTCAGATACCATAACTATCGATAAAATATAATAATTCATTCCTTTCACTAGCAAATTCATCAATCAAATCAAGTTGTGACAACATACCAGATAATGAAACGACTCGTAACACATGTCTCTTTCTCACCCACTATTAAATACGTTAAGGAAAAAGGAATGAAGATATGCAGTGCAGTTGTTATTTTAGTCATCCTTCCAACTTATTTATGGTTCCTAGGTATTAGCAAATGTCAAAGATAAAGTTTTGCAAATGTCAACGTCAGAATCGGGGAATCACAGATTTTTAGACAAAATGAAACCTCTATGGTTTATTTTAAGCGGTTAGAAAATGAAACAAAAAATACTTAAATAACTTGGTTAATGTTCGTAGAAAAAATATTTATATCTTATCTTCTAACAAACGGAAGATGATTAAAAAAATATATTAAGATTTTTAAAGTATTTTACATTCTACTATTAAAATAGCAGTGCAGTTTATGTGTTTTTACATCGCTTTGAATGGTTCGTAAATCTTTTAATCTCATTAGTAATATTTTCCAACTTTTACGTGTAGGTGAAATGCTTGGTACACAGGGAATTACTTCATTCTGAATTCAAATCATTGAATCATTTCATTATCTCGTCCAACTAAAATATAATTTTTGTCTATGTAACAACTCTTACATGCGATTGGTCGGTTGATTTTACACTAGAGTTTGTTCTCGCTCCGAAAACGCCAAATACGCTTTCAAACCAAAATGGAGGATTTGTCGGTCGAGGTGTACGGTGAAAATGGTGCATATTATAAGGTTTGTAAATCGTGAAGTACATTATAATTTGGGTTATCCAGCAGTTCTTTCATTTGTGATAACTGTTCCGCGTTATTTCCAGTCTTCTATGCCGCTTTGAAGGCTTTACTTACAAAAATACTTTTCCGGGAAGATGATCGCGGCTGGAATGGACGCCATGTCCGTCTGACAGGGCGTGATTTTTCCATGTGTTTTAAATTCGCTGCTTTTCTTATATTTAACTTTAGTTGAAAATAAAAAAATAGGGCGCCTGGAGCCGGATTTTATATGTGCGCAATTTTGCATAAGTGACCTAGTTTACTTATTATTTCTAGCCCATTACAAAGTTATTTGATCATCTTAATGTTCAGAAATTTCCTTTATTTTTAGGCCATTGTCACCGACGTGCTCGACAACGAGGTTCTTGTAGCCTTTGAAAATGAGTAAGTAAAACATATTATTTATCGAAACTGATCATAATAGTCGGGAGTGGGGTCCCTATTTCTATTTACATATACCTTTTTGCATTGTAGCTGGCAGCCGGAGTCAAAGTTTCCATTTTCGCAAGTGTTCCTACCACCTAAAGATACTGGCAAACATACAGAGTTCGTGGAAAACCAAGAGGTTGAGGTATTCGCGAGATCAAATGAAAAGGAAGCATGTGGGTGGTGGACAGCAAATATTAAGGTATTGAATTACATTTATCATATAATTAAAAACTCACCTATACTTTTTATTTTTTATGTCAGTATTTATATCCTGCATAGCATCCGTAAATATCAATCCCAATCTACCCTCCTTGGTATTTTATAATTTCTGTTCATTCAAATGTTTATTGTACTTATCTTAGTGTATGTTTTGATAATGAAACCAGTATTTCTGTCCCTTATTTTGTGTTAACCCCAGCTGCTACTTAGCATAAAGCTGTTAGAACACATAAAGGAACTTGGCCTTCAATGTGTGAATGTAATAATTATTGAGGCATTGTATATATTGCATGTTTATTATCATAATAATGTTATTCTTATCAACATAAAGAGTATTGGGACAGATGTTCAGTAGGTATTGATACCTGTATTGTTATTGTTTTGTTGGAGAGGTCATTGCACTTTTGAGGTGTCAAAATAACAAAAGATTTTCAGCCATGTTTGTCAAAGCATAGAGTATAGTTATGAATGAAGATATATATTTTTTAAATTATATTAATCATATTTACAAAAAAAAAACATTGTATATTGTTATTATTTGATTAAGACCTATCTTATAAAAATTGAATAACTCATTTCAGATGATTAGAGGGGACTTCCTTGTGATAGAGTATTTAGAATGGGACAACTGCTACACAGAGATTGTGCCAAAGGACCGACTCCGAGTGAAGACCACCAAGACCCCCATTGACAAAAACACCTTCCACAAGTTTGAAATAGCTGTACCTGATGATCTCAAGGACTAGTGAGTATAACCTTTTTACTTTTTTTATGGGGGATTTTTTATTTTGCTTTTACTTGGACTTAAGACAATGGTTTAGAATATGTAGTTTTCCTAAATTTCCCATCAAGGAATCAAAATACAATTAAAAGGAATTAAGGGGTTTTGAGAAAATAAATCAGTGAACATTTAAGGAATTGAATATATTTGACTTCCTACTTAATAATGTAAGTTATCTTTGTATCACTCAAATTGTGGATTCAATTAACTATACTATTGTTATTGTATGGGAATAGTTATATTTTTAAAACAAACTTCAATAAATTTTATTGTTTAACCAATTCATAAAAGAAGTCACCTTTGTATGAACTGAAGGATGCCCCTTAGTACAGCCATGTTCTGAACCAAAAGATATTACTCCTATCAATATATCTTTGCCATCAATTTTGTACAATAATGGACCTCCAGAGTCCCCATTGCAAGGTCCACCAAGTCTGCCTTCAGTGCATATCATGGACTTTGTGAATATATCACCATATACTTCACAGTACTTATCTGTTTTCACTTTTACCTTTGCATAACTTAGCTGGGGGCTTACTCCTGATCCTTCACTGTCAGGTCGACCAAGTCCAAAGACTTGGATATATCCGGTACTGATGCTCGTGGCTTTAAAAATGTGTTGAGCAAGAAGCTATAAAATATTTTATTTTTCTACTAAACTGTGTCTTACTATGTTTAAGTTCTCAAAAGAAAAGTGTATTTAATGTTATTTTGTTTCGTATCTTCTCATTTGTATATATTTTCTAAAGTTTTCCCTTATTTTGTCGTGGTTGTTATAAGCGTGCTGTCTTCCTATAATTGTAATACATTTAGCTGTGTCTTCGTGTTTTATAATATACATATGTATTGATTCGATGTGTATTATGTTGGTGAACTAATGAATAAATAAATAAATTGGTCTTACCATATCCACTAATTCACCAACAACACCCTCAAAACTTATATTCGAACTTTCGGGTAGCGATATTGGTTTTATATTAAGTTTTTCAAGGGAAACAAGTGGTATTCCGATGACAGCTATATCATTCTTTGCAGTATTGATATCAAAGTTTTCATGAACAATCACATCTTTGGTAGAAATTCTTGTTCCTCCACTGAATAGTGTTACTGAACCAAGTACAACCAGCAATTGTGTTGCTCGGATAGTGCCATCGTTCCAGCAATGTGCTGCAGTTAGTAACTTTGTAGCTGTCACCAGAGTGGAACCGCACACTGACACTTCACCCGAGTGAAGCAGGATAAGTAATCCACCAAAATATGGATATGCTCCTAAGTGAGCATGGTATCCATTTACAATTCTAGCACTGTGGACATTTTGGGATTCTTGTTCTTTTATCCGAGAGGCTGCTGGAACTCCAATAGCTTGATGATAACCAGCTGTACAAATTGTAACAGCAATCCAAACCAACAGTAACAGCTTAGCAAAAAGCGTCATTGCACTAGCTAATCTTGATCTCTTGTGATATATTATCAGGAATAAGTGACCTGTAGTATCTAAAATATTTATTTAGATATCAGTAAATCTTGAACTCTGGTGTTATTTTATCAGTTTGCTTATTTATCTAAAATATTAAGATATCAATATCATTCAAGTGCTTCATTTCTTTATGTCAGGTTGTTGACACAGTCATCATTATATGATTTTGAACTTGTAGTTCCAAATATAAATAAATAGTAGTCATTTCCCTGAGCATATTATTGAAGGTTCCGAATCGACGACGTCTAGTTAATCTTATGTTTATTTTGGTCCAATGCAACCTACGCATTCCAATCGTTTAAATAGCCTCGGTCGCTTTTGCGTGTGAATGGCCTGTAAAAAATTTGGTTACTTCGGCAACCTCTGTAGTAGATAGTAAATGCTTGTTTTAGATTTATTTTTATTTTAGATGTACTAAGTTCATTTCAATTATCAGTATGTTCTCAAATTCTTCTAAGTTTAAGGTATACTCCAAAAGCTGTTGCCACTCCATTTGACATTCATTATACCTGCTATGGGCTTTAAAAATAATTTGTTCAAATTATGAATTAATTAATTTTGAATTGTGTAGTATATCTGCCGCAAAATGGGGTAGACCTATGTCCAGCAGTGGACTGCAATAGGTTGAATAGGATAGGATAGGAATTGTGTATACAATTATTTACATTTTGAGCAAAACCACAAAGCTTAAGTTTTTATATCTGTTTTAAATTTCGTTATTTTAAATTAAATGCTTAGATAAACAAGAAACTAACTAAATGCACAATCTTACTCAAAGTGTCCGCGCCAAAAATATGCCCATCCGTCAGCAAAGCAAAATTCTTCATTTATAATCATGTCATAGTGACGTTGTAGTATGCTCGTGCTTTTGATTTTGAACTCTTCACTATGACTCCTAAAGCAAAATTTTAATGAATAATTTGTCACAAATAAATATCTGTCAATGTATGTGTCAAGCGGCTTGGACATTTTTTTGGTTGATATTTCTTCGTGATTATGCATCTTGTTATTTTTCAATTCTTTCAAACGTAAATGGGATAAATTATGAAAAACATTACTTTATAAATATCTTCTTTGTTAAATACAATTATAAAGGTGCATACATCTACGGTCTTCTGCACAAAACAATCACAACCATCTCCAAATAGTGAGCATGCATGTTAGAGTATGTTCTATCCATCTTTGACAACCCATTTGGTGTAATGGTTGAGACGTCAGCTACACCAAGGGTCCCGGGTTCAATCCTCCGGCAGTACAAACATTTGTGTGCATGAACTGGTCTGTTTGTATTGGTCTGGGTGTTTCTATGTATAATATGTATGTATTTACAAAAAGTCTAAGTATGT
>PQWD01004817.1:20587-56249 GCA_019425675.1 Leucinodes orbonalis | reverse complement strand
ACACACCAGAGTAAGAGTTACATTTCGAAGATCTAAAATCATCGCATTGTTGTCTATTCTTGAACCTAATATGGAATGCTCTGCGTTGGCTTAACTGAGACATCTGGATATCAAATTTCTGCTGATGTACGTAAACAATGTATGTCGTTGCCCTACGCTTTGCTACTCCCTCAAGCCAATCGCATAGTATTACGCTAGGTATCTTTACTTGAACGTAACTGTTATTAGCCAATTGATGTATTAGCTTTGCAATTTATTGCTTAAATTGTGAGACCAATCTCTAAAGCACATACTAAAACTGGAACTTCGCCTCTGTTGACAATCGGTATACTTACACGTGCATCACAACACTATTAACATTTATGGTAGTTGGTACTGCGCTATGTTGCAATTCTATGATCGAACACACGATTCTTGCAACGAGTTACCTATGGTTATTATTACTAACATAATAAGCTTCACCAATTTTTCTGATAAATTTCGGTCTAACAAATTTAACATTACTTTTTTTTAATTTCGATATTCGATATCCTCTGAAAACAATAGTCACAAATGTGTTTATGACGCTGCCTGCCCTTGCATATTATTTTTATATATTATAAGGTTTACAGTCTTATATTTTTTTTATTACCGACTTTAATTTCGTCATAGTTGAAAAAAAATATAAAAATTATTCCGACTTTAAAAAAATATATAATACCGCTACACTATTCGACCACTTAACGTCTATACCTAGTTTTTTTCTTCTCACCATTCATTCTTCCGTTCAATCACGTTTGCTTTTTCGGCCATTCTTCAGAACCCGCACCTGACGTAGTGCTCTCCCCAAGTCAATCGTGCACTTGCACGTTCTCCTCGACAGCTATAGAATCCTCACGTTCTCCAACTGCTCCGCCCGGCCGCCATGCAAAACTAACTTACCTCATTCACGGACTCTTTTCCATATATAATGCCTCAGCGCATGCAACTCTGCTCGCGAGTCCGATTCAGCAGAGTCATTTCTCTCGAGATTCCGCTTATGCTTCAGCAAGTCTTTAGGGCCGGCTGTGTCTAATATAATTTCTCAACTACTATGGTGTTGCGTGCCTCACGTTACTCTTGCCTCTAAGGCATTGAGCTACTCGGCAGGGTCGCCATGCTAATGTGGGAACTGATGACTACTATTTAAAAACTAGTGTGCTTCGCGTGTTGCACTCCCGAGTATATTGTTATATCACATTATGAACTTACACTAATGCTTATATACTCTATGTTATGTGTTGAGGGAGGATTGGCCTATACACACTGACAGCCTCCCTCGTCGATTTAGCAAAAAAGAAATTTTACATGTGTATGTTATTTTTTATATTAAACACATCGGTATCTTTGATATTTTCTATATTGTTACGCGAGTCTTCTTATTCATGTGCTAATCAATCATTACCTCCCATTTATTTATGAATGAATTATTTATCAATATTTAATGTATTGAAAACAAGTATTCTATTTTCATATTGTTCCAATTAATCTTAGAGTTAAAATCAATGTATTTCCTAGTTTAAATGGTGGCCTGTACTTAAGCGAGTCCATTTAATTTTATTAACTTCTATTTATTCATTCATTCAATAAGGGCCTTATCAGATGCGACGGTTGCCTTCCGACTAATATAATATATATATCCATATTTCTTTAATGCCTGAATTATTGCAAAAAACATTTAATAAACGCTTATAATTTAATAAATTTGATATAGAATCTCAATTTATAGTAGTGGTCTTCTCTTCTAATGACACTTCTCTTAATAATACAGCGCATAAAAATCTACTCAAATACGAATTCCATTTAACTTACGCAATTAACTATTTCTTCTAAAATCAATTATTTCTTTTTTCCTTGCATAAACTTACATTGGCACAATCACACTTCATCTCTATATCATTTCTCATTCATTGTTGGTAACCATTATAATTTATACCTCTTTGGGTATTTTTCATTGGGTCCTTTCAGGTCTCTTTGTTAAATTATTTGGTACACTTTTACTGGACATATTAGTCATAATTACCGTAATTCTGTGCACCACGCAGTCTTTATTTTTAGGGGCATGTTTTAATGATTACTGCAATCTCCACAACTATTTTCACGAGAAGAAGGCTCGTCTACACCATTGATTCAATATAATATGGATCAGCGGGGGGGTGTCACCCTAATATGTACCTTGTACCATTTTTAAATATTCATTCATTAACGTTTTTAACTACATTACACTTCAATATCCTTACGTGCCTTCTTCTATCTCTATTTTCAACTTCTCATCTCCTTTTACTACTTCAAAATATATCCTGCTTTTTTAAAAACCTTTCGTGACCATACAACAAAAATATTATTCAATGTTTTATTTTACTTTTGGGTGGATTCAGACCAAATCGTTAATATATAAATACACATTATAACTAAAATCAAAAAGTTCCATTAACAACACTTTCACCTTAAACATTAAATCATTCATAAATTATAAATAAGCCTTTCTTTTGTTCCATCCATTTATTAATCATCTCATATTCAACTTTACAAACTATTTTTTAAATTCAATCAATGGCAATTATGTGCATTTCGAAGAAATTCGTCCTGCATTTAAACACACAATTCAACAGTAATAGTATTTCTAACACTTCCTTAGGTATCATTCGGTATTCACTATATTAAATTTCATTACAAAGAATTTACAATCCTCGCTTTGTTGTTATTCAACTTCTAAAATTACAGTCGGCAACTGCCGCGGTTGGTACGATGACAAATTTCGGCTGATGTAGTGAAACATGTCTATGAGTGATTACACGCTGCTACTAGGCATTGCAAATAATTAAGTATTTAAATATTTAATAATGTATCTCGAATTAAGTTACGGCCCCGAACACGATTGATGTTTGTTGTTTATTTTCGAAGGTGAAATATTTAATGATTTAGCTTAAAATTTATGACACAAACACTATCAAAAATACTAAAGCTGATAAAACGAAAAGCTTTTACACGGAAAAACAACATGTTAACTCACACCACTCATCAAAAATTGTACCCACTTTTTGATTTCTAATCACCACATTTTGAATAAAAATATTAAATCATCACTAACCAGTCCAATTCAAATACAAATAAATAACCTAGATGTACTAAAATATTGTTACCATAGTTAATTCCACATTTTATGACCTGTTCCGCTTACTTCATTGAAACCTTACAACGTACCTTCATAATCTTACAAATCTAACAAAAATACAATTACTAAAGAGTTAGTAAGGTTCACGTTAAAGGTTAATATAATAAAGCCTCAATTATTTTAACTTTACGAGCATTTATCCCCTCATCTTAATCCCAAAAACAAGAAATCCAATAATAAAAATTAAAACATAATAAAAAAAGCACTTCACACTCTACGTCATTGTTTTTGAGTCTTCCTTCAAAAAAACAAACAACACTCACTTATGCGCCGGCTTGCATAGTGTATGAAAACCTGGCTCCCGGCTGCAATGTCCAAACCTCGACACCAATCACTCCGGCGGCCCAGCAATTCCCAAGCATCCATCAACGATCTTCACCCGGCAAACCAGCTCCTCGGAGTCGCAGATTCAGCAGAGTCATTTCTCCGAGTTTCCGCTTTTACTCTTCAACAGCAGTCTTTAGGGCCCGGCAAGGCAAATCATTCAAACTACATGTTCCAATGCAACAGTACTGCCTTAAGGCAAGCACTGGCAGGGTCGCGCATGCAATGTGGGAAAGCACTGGCAGGTCGCCATGCAATGCGGGACACTCGGGGAACGGAAATCAAAACACGTATTGATGCGCACTCTAAGTATATTGGTCTTATCAAAATAACTTAGCAACACGCTTATCAATACTAACTATATCTATGTGTGAGGGAGGTTGCTGTACACACACTACAAGTCATCGTCATTTGTTTTTCATTCCTACGGACTATGATCGAGGTTTATTGTGTGCTCATGTCATGAAATCCGACAGCGCCCTGATGGGACAATATTCCTTTCCTATTCTGAAACTTGCTCCACAAAGAAATAATACCAGTCGTTAGTTCATATCACTAACCTTTGTTTTGAACAAGGTATCCTTTCCGACTGCCATTTAAGCGAAGCCATTATTACGTCCGATTTACAAAGAGGCGGAAGTAAAACTGACCTTCAACTATAGGCCAATTTCAGTGCTTTCATATTAGCAAAGATTTAGAGACAAATCATAAAAATATAAGACTGGGCAGGAATTTCTATCAAAGTTCACTAATATCAGCATCACAGTTTGGTTTTAGACAACAAGCTATGCACTGAGGATGCTGTTGGTTTCTGGGCCTTACTTCTCGAATAGTGGACAGGTGTTGTAGCTCTGGCAGGAAAATGCTTGGGGCAGTCTTTTTGGACCTCCAAAAGGCTTTCGACCTCGTTTCGGTTCCTATTCTCTTAGATAAGCTCCAAGCTCGTCGGTATAAGAGGAAAGCCACTGCAACTCTTAAGACCTACTTAAGCGCAAAGAAGTGTTCGGGGTAAAATTGGGGATCTTTTTTTTCAGCTCATGTCAGCTGTTACATACGGAGTCCCTCAGGGTAGTGTACTGGGCCCTACACTATTTTTTAGCTTACATAAATGGTCTTTGTGAGTTGAAGATGGCTGGGGCGCAATATTCCTCATACGCAGATGAATACCGGCTATAGTTTTTTCCGCAAACAGCTGGGACGAACTTGGAGAATTAATGTTGAGGCCAGACTGGGCTAAGGTGGCTCTTGGCTAAGACGTCCATCTTCTAACTCTTAATGTTCCAAAGTAATTATTTGTTTCAGCAAATATAAAATGCACAACCTCCGAATCAACTATAAAATAATGATTACATACCTGTAACGGTTCAACCTCTAAATGCTCGTGTGCTGTGCTTGTAAAGGTTACCAGTACCAAATACCTGGAATCTGTTATTGATCAGAGCTATCTCTGGCATGACCACATAGCACCTGCTATGGGCAAGGGTTAGAACACTTATTTGGACCATATAAAACATTACGCTCAATAATTGCTTCCAGGCACTTACTGCATCAAACCTATGTAGCACACTAGCCCAATCTATTATTGTCTATCGCATCACTAAAAATGGTGGGGTGGGGCAGCCTAAAAACCCTGCTTCTTAGACTCTGAAACAGAGCACAAAGAGCTTTGCTTAAGGTTATGTTTTTCCGACCATACAGATTTCCAACTGATCTTCTATACGAAAGTACTGGCATTCTAATCTGTGAGAACATTGTACCTAATGTAAAAATTAGTTTGGAAAAAAGCATAAGTGTCTTGATTTGACCCAGGTAAACTTCAAAAAAGAAGAACAGGAAAAGTGGCACTATTGCCACAAGTAAAATCAACGTTTGCAGAGCGACAGTTTCATTTTCAATCAGCATTTCTTTATAATGCAATTAATAAAACCCTTAATCTTTACTCATTATCATATTTTAATGCAAAAAAAGTACTAGTAGAACACCTTATGGCGATTAATTACAGCGATCTTGAACACATTATTAAGCATACCTAAATTAAAACGCGCATTTATACTCATACACACCACAACACACACACACACACACACACACACACACTCACACACACACACACACACACACACACACACACACACACACACACACACACACACACACACCAAGCATGCATACACAAACACAATACATATGCATATATTTTATTTTAAAGATGTAATTTAATTTGTTATTAAGAGTAAATTGTATCTAAAATGAGTGTACTGGGTATCTATACAAAGTACTATGGGAGAGCGAATTTTCCTAACACAAGTAAAACTAATTTGCTTAAAGGGAAATTTCAAATGCAATAAAATGTAAAAGTATACCTGAGTTACGAAATAAGAAAGTATTTATTATTTATTATTATTATTATTATTGTGAATAATTTACACTAATTTCTTAAATTTAATCTTCCACGTTCTAGAGACGCGCTGGGACCATAAAGTCTGAAATCACAGTTCACTTATGGACACAGTCTCAATCAATTTTCTGCTCAATTAACCTTATCCAGCCTCAACAGCGACTTGAAGGAAGTCGTCTGTACATCGGATTTGAGAGTCCTACGCTAGGTTCACTTGCTAAGACGTGGTCTCCATGTCAGACTCGCTGCTTCAACGCCATTGTTCTGTGACATTCTCATTCATTTTAAAAGGTGGTAGATGCGGTACTGAGTCGTCTAGGTAGGTACCTCCGCAGAACCAGATATCGTCCTATCAAATAGAAGTATTATGCACATCTGTGTTTAGGGATGAGGGCATTGTAGCTAGTAAAATTACCTAGTATAAGAGACCTAACGGAAAACATCGAAATCTAAAAACATGAACTACTGAAACTAGGCCATCCCGCAAGAATCAGTAAATACGGTAAACAATTATTTTGCTACTATTGGACGAACCTTGGCTGAAAATATAACAGCTGATCCTGCCCTATACAAGACTTGAATCCGGACTTATTAATTAAAACAAACAGTCATCGTCATTTGTTTTTCTTCCTACGGACTATGATGAGTTTATTGTGTGCTCATGTCAATGAAATCCGACAGCGCACCTGGATGGGACAATATTCCTTCGCTATTTCTGAAACTTGCTCACAAAGAAATAATACCAGTCGTAGTTCATATCACTAACCTTTGTTTTGAACAAGGTATCTTTCCGACTGCCCTTAAGCAAGCCATTATTACGCCGATTTACAAGACGGAAGTAAAACTGACCCTTCAAACTATAGGCCAATTTCTGTGCTTTCCATATTAGCAAAGATTTTAGAAAATCATAAATATAAGACTGGCAGGATTTCTATCAAAGTTCAACTTAATATCAGCATCACAGTTTGGTTTTAGACAAAAGCTATGCACTGAGGATGCTGTTCTGGCCTTACTTCTCGAATAGGACAGTGTTGACTCTGGCAGGAAATGCTTGGCAGTCTTTTTGGACCTCCAAAAGGCTTTCGACTCGGTTTCGTTCCTATTCTCTTAGATAAGCTCCAAGCTCTCGTATAAGAGGAAAGCCACTGCAACTCTTTAATGACTACTTAAGCGAAAGAAGGGTTCGGGTTAAATTGGGATCTTTATCAGCTCAGTGTCAGCTGTTACATACGGAGTCCCTCAGGGTAGTGTACTGGGCCCTACACTATTTAGCTTACATAAATGGTCTTTGTGAGTTGAAGATGGCTGGGGCGCAAATATTCTCATACGCAGATGATACCGCTATAGTATTTTCCGCAAACAGCTGGACGAATTGAGAATTAATGTTGAGGCCGGACTGGCTAAGGTGCTTCTTGGCTAAGACGTCATCTTCTAACTCTTAATGTTTCCAAAAGTAATTTTATTTGTTTCAGCAAATATAACAATGCACAACCTCCGAATAACTATAAAATAATGATACATACCTGTAACGGTTCCCAACCCTCTAAATGCTCGTGTGCTGTGCTTGTAAAGGTTACCAGTACCAAATACCTGGGAATTGTTATTGATCAGCGCCTATCTTGGCATGACCACATAGACCTGCTTATGGGCAGTTAGAAACTATTTGGACATATAAAACATTACGCCATATTGCCTCCAGGCACTTACTGCATCAAACCTATGTAGCACTAGCCCAATCTATTATTGTCTATTGCATCACTGTGGGTGGGCAGCTAAAACCTGCTTCTTAGACCTTGAAAGAGCCCAAAGAGCTTTGCTTAGTTATGTTT
The DNA here is from genome assembly GCA_019425675.1 of Leucinodes orbonalis. Lineage (NCBI taxonomy): Eukaryota > Metazoa > Arthropoda > Insecta > Lepidoptera > Crambidae > Leucinodes > Leucinodes orbonalis. The sequence goes on along the minus strand of PQWD01004817.1, from coordinate 48,505 downwards.
TTCCGACCATACAGATTTCCAACTGATCTTCTATACGAAAGTACTGGCATTCTATCTGTGAGAAAATTGTACCTATGTAAAATTGTTTTGAAAAAGCATAAGTGTCTTGAATTTGACCCAGGTAAACTTCAAAAAAGAAGAACAGAAAAGTGGCACTATTGCCACAAGTAAAATCAACGTTTGCAGAGCACAGTATCATTTTCAATCAGCATTCTTTATAATGCAATTAATAAAACCCTTAATCTTTACATTATCATATTTAATGCAAAAAAAGTACTAGTAGAACACCTTATGCGATTAATTACACGATCTTGAACACATTATTAAGCATACCTAAATTAAAACGCGCATTTATACTCATACACACCACAACACACACACACACACACACACACACACACACACACACACACACACACACACACACACACACACACACACACACACACACACACACACACACACACACACACACACACACACACACACACACCACACACACACACACACACACACACACACACACACACACCACAACACACACACACACACACACACACACACAACACACACACACACACACACACACACACACACCACACACACACACACACACGCACACACACACACACACACACACACACACACACACACACACACACACACACACCACAACACACAACCACACCACCACACCACACACACACACACACACACACACACACACACACACACACACACACACACACACACACACACACACACACACACACACACACACACACACACACACACACACACACGCACACACACACACACACACACACACACACACACACACACACACACACACACACACACACACACACACACACCACACACACACACAACACACCACACACACACCACACACACACACAACACACACACACACACACACACACACACACACACACACACACAACACAACACACCACACACACACCACCACACACACACACACACACACACACACACACACACACACACACACACACACACACACACCACACACACACACACACACACACCACACACACACACACACACACACACACACACACACACACACACACACACACACACACACACACACACCACACACACACACACACACACACACACAACACACACACACACACACACACACACACACACACACACACACACACACACACACACACACACACACACACACACACACACACACACACACACACACACACACACACACACACACACACACACACACCACACACACAACACACACACACACACACAACACACCCCCACACACACACACACACACACACACACACACACACACACACACACACACACACACACACCACACACACACCACACACACACACCACACACACACACACACACACACACACACACACACACACACCACACACACACACACCAAGCATGCATACACAAACACAATACATATGCATATTTATTTTAAAAAATTTAATTTGTTATTAAGAGTAAATTGTATCTAAAATGAGTGTACTGGGTATCTATACAAAGTACTATGAGAGAGCGAATTTTCCTAACACAAGTAAAACTAATTTGCTTAAAGGGAAATTTCAAATGCAATAAAATTTAAAAGTATACCTGAGTTACGAAATAAATAAAGTATTTATTATTATTATTATTATATTGTGAATAATTTACACTAATTTCTTAAATTTAATCTTCCACGTTCTAGAGACTGCGCTGGACCATTAAAGTCTGAAATCACAGTTCACTTATGGACACAGGTCTCTAATCAATTTTCTGCTCAATTAACCTTATCCAGCCTCAACCAGCGACTTGAAGGAAGTCGTCTGTACATCGGATTTGAGAGTCCTACGCTAGGTTCACTTGCTAAGACGTGGTCTCCATGTCAGGACTCGTCTGCTTCAACGGCCATTGGTTCTGTGACATTCTCATTCATTTTAAAAGGTGGTAGATGCGGTACTGAGTCGTCTAGGTAGGTACCTCCGCAGAACCAGATATCGTCCTATCAAATAGAAGTATTATGCACATCTGTTAGGGATGAGGGCATTGTAGTAGTAAATTACCTAGTATAAGAGACCTAACATTTGTTATCTCGGTTGTCGGGCGCAGTGCGGCGTTGATGGAGAATAATAATTGTCTATCGGCTGTTAATTTTCATAAAAGCCGCTCTGTCATGGTCAGGCGTATCACTTACCATCAGGTGAGCGTCTTAACCATACTATACACCTGGTAACATAAAAAGTTAGTTCCCTTACGCACACTTGTACTATTATAAATATATATCCAATGACGTTCACACCGCGCCATCTAGTCCCAAGTTAAGCGTGAAGCCTGTATTTTGGGTAGTAAACAACGGATAAACATACTTAGATACATTTTTTCTATAAATACATACATATTATACATAGAAAACACCCAGACCATTACAAACAGACATGTTCTTGCAACAAAATTGTTTCTACTGCCCGGGGCTCGAACCCGGAACCCTTGGTGTTGCAGTCGACGTCTCAACCGTAACACCAAATGGGTCGTCAAAACTATTTGTTTTTATTCTTAAACGATACCCCGAGCACATCTCGCTCCAAAGCCCGCACGTACCGCGCCTGATACGAAATCGTACTTTTTTATGTTATTAGTATACAGGACGAATAGGACACTCACCTGATGGTAAGTGATATGCCTAATCATGTCAGAGCGGTATTGAAGGAGACCAACAACTGATTCAGTTGTTATCGTCCATCAATGTCGTACTGCGCCCGCCACCCGAGACAACTTAGGTCTCTTATGCCCGGTAATTTTACTAGCTATAGTGCTCTGATTCAGAAACACAAAAGTGCATCATTCCTGTTTCACGGGACGATATCTGGCACTGCGGTGATACCTACCTAGACGACTCAGTATCGAGTCTACCACCTAAATCGTAGATGATGGTGATTACAAAAATGTTCATGATTTTAACGTTCCTTATAAGTCATCAAACAGGTTTCATTCAAATTTCTTAGAACTTAATAACAATTCGTATAAAGTCAAGAGTAGACACAAATAACACGGGTCTTTAAACAATTAATATTTGCAAAAACATGTATTATTTTGTACCGTTTTGAAACAAATTCTTGATATCAGCTATATGTTTACTTAGATTCTATAAAGATATGTCTACACAAGTGCACCGCACATCAGTAGGATGAGGCTTTACACTTGTGCACACTCGGGTCATTAGACTGCGATGTTTGAGAACACGAGACTTACATCCAACAGTAAGCAGGGCTGTAACGCAACATTACGGTTTGTTTACTATACTTATGACGTCACAACACTCAATATTAAAATAGAGTGGCCGACTTTGAGGATATATATCATCAGCTCATTAATCGTCCCCACTGAGGGGGACAAAGGAGATAGATTTTTGTGATATTATAAGTGAACGGGACGGTTACCTTGTGGTAAGTGATATCACCTTATTGCCTGACCATTACAGATGCAGTGCTGAAGAAAAATATTAACAGTGAGTTGTCATTATTTTCCGTAAACACATCCCTGCTTTCGACTTTCGAGACGTCAGATGTTAGGTCATTCCGAAACACAGAAGTACAAAAAGTACACCTATTTCACGGAACGATATCTGGCACCTAGACGACCCAGTACTGAGTCTACCACCTAGTAGTTCAGTATGATTGTATTTTTTATTATGTTCTAAGTATACAAATGCCATGTATGATACACGTAATTTAATTTTCCTTGCATGTGCTGAGCAAACAAAGAAATGTTATTCATTTTAAATAACTATCAGCAAGCAATTTGAAGTGGTTGTGTTTTGGTCAAGTATGTCGCAGAACCGAGAGCTGTTAAAGCAGACGAGTTCTGGAGCAGAGACCGCGTCTTGGCAAGCCTGGCAAGGGTAGCGTTAGAAGCCCTTTGGCCCGATGGACCGGCGACAAGCAAAAGGCCGCTGGTAGAGGCTAGATGAGGAAAGTGGAGGACCGTATATCTGGTGCAAAATGAGGGAGTTCAGCATTAGACTGCAACCGGTTGAAGAGAAAAGAGAATTGGATAGAAATTCTCTTAAGGTGAACGTCTATTGCGTTTAAATTCCCAGTCTAAGCATATAAAGCTAGTTATCAGAAATTAATTTATATTCTAAACGTATTAGGTGACAGCACTTGCGCGAACTGCAGGTGATCGGCATCGGGTCCTCCTGAAAACGCTCGTGGCGTGACGTCACTGGCGTGTGACGTCACCGGCGCACTTGAGCCGATTGGTGCTCTCGAAGTGCACACATGGTTATTCTGGAAAGCAGTAATTGCTTTACATTTATATATTTTTGTATTCGGTTTGGTACTATATTTTTTTATTGTTTTTAATTTGGTAGGCACCGGCCGTACTAGTCCATTGTGCTGGCAGTACGCTACTTGATGCTGAGTTATGCTTGAGTTCTCGAAAATTAATTATGACTTCCCTTTCCATTATACAGTTGTTATTATATATATTCTAAAATTTTAGATCCGTATTTTAGAAGTCTCTACCGAGGAGCACGAGCTCACCCGTATAGGGTGCATAGGCCTTAGTCGTTCACGCGGGCTCAAAGCAAATTGGCCGACTTCACGTACAACCTTTGAATCTCCTTGCAGACATGCGCAGGTTTCGTCACGATATTTTCCTTCGCCGTAAGAGCGTCGGATTAACGTACATATAATTTCCAAAATTCAAAAAGACATTGGTACGTGGCGGGATCTGAACCTGCACCCTCCAGGTTGGAAGGCAACAGTCCGCAACAATGAACCACCGACGCTCCTTGCAAAATATACATATACATAATTGCTATCAATGTCTTTTCGAATTTTCGAAACTATATGTACGTTTAAGTCATCGCTCTTACGGTGAAGGCAAACATCGTGAGAAAACCTGCGCACGCCTGCGAAGGAATTCCAAGGTTGAGCGTGAAGTAAGCCAATCCGCACTGGGCTCGCGTGGACGACTAAGGCCTATACACAATATCCATGTAGTCTCGTGTCCTTCGGTAGGGACGCATAAATGGGCTCCTCTCTGATCCATTTTTCCTTTAATTTGTGTATTAGTAGCCAGTTGATTTTAAGTCAACTTTTATTTATTTATTTAATCTTTATGCACAAATAAATTATCTACAAAGGCGAACTTAATGCCAAGTGACATTCTCTACCAGCTAACCTTTGGGTATGCAGAGAAAGACAAAAAGTTGCGGCGAGAAAAGAAGAGATAAAAAAAGTTTGACAGTAACAAAAACTAAAAATAAATAATATACTAAAGAATATATATACATAAATATGTATATGTATATAAATAAATATACATATAATACATGACAACTTAATAAATACATAATATATATTTACCATTACTCGTATATAATAAATAACATATATAATAAAATAAAAAAAAATAATAATAATAATGCAAAGCAATAAAAAACATGAGTAAGACAAAAAGTGAGATTCAAGGAAAATTTAATCAAGCAAAATAAAGACTTACGAGTTAAGTTGAAGGAAAAAGAGCTTTACCCTTTTCTTAAAAGAAAATTTTGATGGAGCTGATCTTACTTTATGGTATTTTATAAAATATCTACATACAAACTGTAAAGAATTCACAAATATTGTTTCAACTAAGATTTTTAACAATAGGTAATTTTGTAATCACAGAATAAGGCGCCGCGGTTGCATGTCTTGTTCTGAATTTCCCGCATCGTCGAGATTCACAGACGCCTTGGAGTTTGAGGTAAATAGGTAACCTATTCAATGGTCGATGTAGCGTAATGAACTAGTAAGATCGGGCCGCATATTTTGAATTTTCCAATTTGAGATGCAATGATATAAATAAAATGTAAAATCCTGTTTATTGTTGTGTTGGTAAGTTTGTTAGTTAAATTAATTAACAATAAAATTAATTCTAGAGTCTAGAGAGACGACGGTAAAATTTCCTCACGGCCTAGTATTTTCCTAAGCAAGATATCACCTGCTTATTTTTAACCTGCAATGTTAGGACACACCAAAAAGCCTACAGATTATTATTGTAATATAAATTTTGATCATATTATAAGACACAGAAATTTTAAAAAAAGCCATGCAAATATAATAAGAGCAGTGGGGAAGCAAAGGGCCTCTCCTCCATCTCAATCGTCTTATTTCTCGAAGCTCTGGTGTTTTTTTTCAAGAAGGTAATCACCAAATCAACACAGAACTGTATAGCTGTATAATGATGATGGCCAATTGCCAAGGATTTATTCATATAATGTGAACTCTAATCCACTTCCATAAGGAACAATTTGCAATTACCTCAACTCCACCACATACATATTATATGTATGTGACGTCGGTCCTTACTGAATTCACCCACAACTTGGTTGCGGGATCCGCGCGTCGCCGCGTCTAACAAATAGCAGTCGTCTCGACTCAAGTAAACACGGGTAATTACAGATGTTAATTAAACAATTTTGAGATTGGCTAAAGGTGCGCTTTGAATGGTTGTGTGTGAATGAAATGTCGTTTGTCTGAGAAGTGTCACTTAGCATATGGAAATACTAACCGGTTGCAGACATCGAAGCTTGGAACTCTTGCTTGTTAGGATTATTTGTTATTTTTACACTACCGAAAATATAAGATTTTCAATTAAGTTTTCATTATAACGTGTTTGAAAATCTCATATTTTCGGTGACATTTCACATTGAATAAAGAACCCTCCATGTTATGTTTCAAATGCAGATTCATACGATAAGTATAATGTGCTTTCTTTTATACCAAAAGCTCCCCCAATGACATTTGCACGGATCGAACTTCGTTCTAACTACAGTTATCAATAATTGTTATCTACATACATGTATACCTTCCCCAGTGGCGTGCACAGAGATTATGAGTAGGGTATGCAAAGTGAGTGACACTAATTGCAAAAACAATAAATTATTTACTTTTTCTTTAAATTGAGTGCTGTTGATGACAGCAGATCGCCTATGGTTTCAAAACTGTATGAGGACTGAGGAAAATGGGTGAATAAGTGGGATCATTGAATATGTTGGCGATTTTCCGGGTTGTCTGGAAGCACAGGGTAAGCACTGCTTTTTTGCATATATGGAGTGGACGCCACTAACCTTCCCGTATTGCTATATCATAGTGGTCATAGTTAAATGGCAAATTCCATGAAATAAAATATTTTCTGATCACATCGAAAAGAACTTAACCAATTATATCTACCTTACGATTATAATGAAGAGATGCAATGTCCTCGGAGTGGGAAGATTTGGCATCGCAGCGCCTGAATGCCGTTGGCTTTTTCAGTGGCAGGTTTGAGGATCAGCGTAAACCTGATCCAGACGCTAAACGCAACGAATTAAAAGCCCGAACATCCGTGACCATTCAGTATAACTATGTCAATGGTAAGCTCATCGTCATCAGCTCATTAAACCCACCACCGAGGGGCACGAGCCTACGCGTATAGGGTGATTAAGCCTTAGTCGACCACGCGGGCCCAGTGCGGGTTGGATGACTTCACGCATAACCTTTGAATCTCTTTGCAGGCGTGCGCAGGTTTCCTCCCGATGTTTTCCTTCACCGTAAGAGCGTTGGATAACGTACATATAATTTAGAAAATTCGAAAATACATTGGTACGTGGCGGGATTTGAACCTCAGCCCGCCTGATGGGAGGGCTACAGTCCACACCATTGAGCCACCGACGCTCAATGGTGTGGTGCGCAATGGTAAGCTCACGTGTGCACAATGTGAGTTTACTGCAAAGATCGGCAACATTAGCCATCTTCAAGCTCATGTGCGCCGTACTGTCTAGGAGTCGATGTGGTCGCCGAAGATCGAAAATGGTATGGTTATTCATGTAATGGTTATTCATTCTCGATTATAATTTTATAAATCACGATGTTAATTGCGTATGAATTAGTTTAAAAAAATTCTTATCACCACATCCTCTCTGATTGCGCTAAGTTGGTTGCGAAACTCCCTCGTCGCCACCGCTAACGAATTGTACTCGACTCGACAGCTCGAAGCAAACACCGGTGGTAATCACAGGTGTTAATTAAACAACTTTGAGATTGGCTCAACTAGTAGTAAGCGCGAGGACAAATTTTGCCTTACAGCTATAGCTTTGAGGAAAACTGGAACATCAACTACGGCAATAACGAGACACATCGTAATATAATACTATGAATTATTTGGCAACGAATACTAGAATCTGTAGGAAGAAGAGATTATTATTTTTGAAAAAATGCTGCTTTTATTTTTTTTTCTGACGGTTTCTGGATGTGTTTAGGCAGAATTGGTAAAAACTGAACTCGTTGGAATATCTTAACACACTGTTGCATTAATATTTTATATTTTATTGAAAAAAAATATTTAGATTTTTTTAATGTTTTTTTATTATTATTGCAATGTTGCGTATCGTAGTACATTGCAATTATCATTGCAAGGACTACGACACGCTCAAACTAAACAGATAATAATCATTTACATCGTTATGTGTAAAATTATGTATTGTAACGCTTAGTATTAAATAATATCACAAACTTTTTGATACTATATTCCACCTAAAATAGAATAGGCAACGTGCGTAGTTCAATTACTTTACATCCCTCGCGAATCCTGCTATCAAGCATATTTCATCAATATTTACTACTCGATCTTCATAAACCTTTACGAGATATCATATAAAATAATATTCTGGAACGAAAGCGTGTATATCTAGTAAAACATTAAACATCTTGATACTAATACAAAATATTAATCTTCCTTTATAGCACGGGTTCGGATACGAATAAAAATATTTCATAGCCTTCCTTGGAAAATGGGATCGGTTCAGTGAACAAGGAGCGATATTAGAATATTCGTATTGAATATCTCCAGGTTAAGGGGTATTGAAAAACACCCATTGGCTGGATTGTATTATTTTTTATATTAATCCCTTTTGATGATCATTTAGGTGTAATGGGAAAACATTATCTATTTTTGAAGGCAAAATCTTTTTCAGTTCTTTGATTTTCTAAAATAATTATCTGAAATTCAAATTTTTGTAAATTTATACATATTGAAATCAATTGTCTTTATTTCGTTAGAAAACAAAAAACGTATTCATATTTTGAACAATACATTGTTTCCTCGTTGCGATCAAAATTTGGCCAGAAGAAAAAGAAATTGTCGGTTTTGCTTCAAAAAACATAATAAATACCAATTGTTTTATATATGTATTTCTTAATGTTGTGTAAGATAAAGTTTGTGTATATTAAACCATTCAAAATTATAAGAAAGCTAGCATGTGTTTTTATTACACCACCTTCAAATCTAATTTCCACTTTCATTGGAAGATAACGACAATGACGCTAAATTTTCCTACAATTTCGACTTTATAGCATTAAATGAAAAGCCCAAATTTGTACGAACCGAGGCTATTATGGTAATCCTTATGGAATTCGATACAAATAGCTTTATATTTTTTCGCGGAGGAAACTTGTGAGTTTCTGTGAGCCGCTTCTAAATATTGGATTAAGATCAGGACGTGATTTACAGTCGATTGGTTAGGGAAATTTTGTGTAAGAAATGTTTGTCTACGTTTAAATGGTACGAACGACTTCATTCCTCATGAAATTCGGGGTTATTTTATAAAGATTCTCAAAAATCGACTTTCATATAGATATTTAGCAAACAGTTATACCTTTTCTACAACGCATCTTGATAAAAATAAAATATATCATAGATTTTTAATACATATTTTTAATTTGATTTGTGAATTGATAAACCTTGATCGTCAATAACACCATTGCATTACATTGTTAAATTTCTTTGTTTGAGCTTTATTCAGAACGACTTTTCAAATTTTTTCTCTGCAAGTGATTTGTTTATAGATACTTCAAACCAATTGGTTTGAAGTATCTATAAACAAAATTACAAAATTTTTTGTTATTCTATCTCATCATTAGTTTCATCTTCAACTTCTTAACTAATTCTTGTTTAATTTGATTGACACATAAATTATTGATTTGTATATTCAAAACACTTTTAGTTGGTGAGGTAGTTCTTATTAGTCTCCGAATATTTTATTGCTATCAGAATATAGATTTAAAGGGTACGATCTCACGGAAATTCTTAAGCACGGTGTTGGTAATCATTTCATTAGTTGTCCCGGCTTGCAGGCGAACTTTGTTAATAATAATAATAAAATCATTTATTTGCAAGAATATGGTTACAACTTGGTGTTCATTTCAATACAATTCCAACATACTCAGTCGTAAATTCGACGTGCAAAAGTTTTAGTGAAAGTATACAACTGTCTCAATATTTTTTACATGAATATATAATTTATTTAAATTTTAAACATTCATATCTAATATAATATATCATATATTTTTTTATTATTTAAAACCATTAATTTGAATTTAAATCATGATGTCAAGAATTAATATTATATAATTTATGTCAATCCTATCTTTAAAAAATCGTCAATTTTATAATACATTTTATCAATAAGAAACTTATGTAAACTATGTTTAAATTTATTATAAGGTAATGTTTTGAAATGTCAGGAATTTTTATTATATTTTTATGGCATACAATAAACATTTTTTGAATATAATACCAATCTTTGATCAGGGACCACCAATTTGTGTCCTTGTCTACTTTGTAGTTTGCTGTGGAGTTTTTCTTTGTAAACAATCCTGGATATTTATGTACAAAATTTCCGATTTCATAAATATTAGGCATGGTACTGGTAAGATATTCAACAACTTAAACAAAGGCTTGCAGCTGTCAGATAATCTGCACCAGATGCGTCTATACATTTTTTTGGACCTTGAAGACTCTTTGAATATCTACTGATTACCCCAAATATAACCATATTTAATACAGACCCCACGTAACATGATAAGCTGCAATTGCAGCTCGTTTGGAAGTGACATGTCTTATTCTATTCAAGCATAAACAAATCGATCGAGTTTATTTACTATATGGTCAATGTGATATTTCCACTACAATATTTCAATAATTATACCAAGAAACTTGGTGGTGGTAATTTTCTATATTAGTATTTTTATAATGCACATCAATATTAACGCTATTCCTATTTTGAGTTTCAATTTTATAAACTTAGTTTTATCAACATTCAAATTAAGATTATTGTTCTCTAGCCATTGTACAATATGTTCTAAGTTAGTGTTAGATATTAATTCTAGATTATCTTTGTTACTAGCTTGCGTTAACAGTGTAGTGTCATCTGCGAATAAAATACATTTTTGATTTAAGACATTTGGTAGATCATTAATGTAAAATAAGAAGAGCAGAGGTCCAGAATACTGCCTTGAGGCACGCACATCGATTATGAGCATAATTAGAAAATATGACTTTTTTACTTATCTGTGGTTTTTTCTATACGTACGCATTGTTGGCGATCCGATAAATAGCTTTTTATCCATGATAATGCTGTGCCTCGGATCCGTATCTTTCCATTTTTTCTATCAAAGTGAATGGGACAACAAAATCGAATGCCTTGCTCATATCGAGAAATAAGCTAATGTCTGCAATCCATTATCTATATTTTTAGTTATATCTGTGATGAGTTGAAAGCATGCTAGTGTCGTAGAGCTATTTCTACGAAAGCCAAATTGTTCATCTTTGAAGTTGTTCCACGTCATGAACGAATAAAATTTTTCGTATATTACTTTTCAAGGGCTTAGACAGTATTGGATTAACAGTAATGGTCTATAATTGCACATGTTATCATGAGGACCATTTTTATGTAAGGGTTTTACTATAGATTTTTTTAATTAATTGCTTTTGACTTGCAATATACGTATTTAATATAAAATTTGATACACGTCTAGTTTTTATCTGTTGGGCTTTTATTTAATCATTTCAAATATCGTTGTCCACTGCTGAACAATTCTCTCCAGTATATCGGTCCTCAATTTTTTCTCATTCAGCCTCTTCCAGTGACTTTTCACATACTGTGGATCCAACGGCTAGATTGAGGAAGTCCACCTTGTTTGCCAATATATGTTCAGTACTCTATAACATGGTAACTTCATATTTTTTGGATAACTTCATTTCTGTTTATTTTCTAAAGCTTACTGAAGATCAATTATTGGTAATGCACAATGATTTGCTCGTAGCATCTTTAAGTAAGGAAACCAACACATCAAATTGAAAATTCCTAGCTTAGCTAAATTTATTAAAAAGCCTTTATTGTTTCTTGATCCGGTATGAAATTGTCCAGTTCTTGCAGCCTTCTGCGTAGATCAAGCAGAAAGTTCACGACCTCATTCTTATTTTACAGAACCATACTACATATTCTCTTAAGTCATCTGAGCAAGCAAATCATTTTGACGTTAATTTTACTGATAATGTTGCATATTCTATTTGAATGGATACCATCTGTATCTACCAGTAGGCTACCGCAATGTGTCTGCCTACATCAGCCGTATTCTCTACTGTACCTGACTTACTGAAGCATAATGGGATTTAGTTAGATCTATACTACACGCTTTATATGTACATCTCTTATTTATTCTTTATTCCCCAAAACTCCCAAAGAAACCATAATATTTGTAAACCATAAAATGATTTTAAGGTAACTTATAAGCATGCTTAAGCACTGAAATCTGTCATGACATGAACATGACGTGTCAATAATCGCTAAAGAACTATGAACGTTTTCAAACTGTACAAGAAAGGTCTTCGACTAAGTAAAACATAGTCATCCACTCCGACCTTTTTCACTCAAGCCGACAAGCAGTAATGATTCTACCTTATTCTGGTGCAGACCACGTCAATCACACAACTAATTGAATGAATGCTTGATCGAATTTCTTTCTAGTCCCTATCCCGGGGAAATGAATAGTTTCCGTCAATCCCTCCTAATAGGGGGTCGCCCTGGTTACAAAAGATTACAATGTCAACGGTTAGATTGGCAGAAAAAGGAATGTATCATTATTACTCGAAATCGTATGCATTTGAAAGATTTTGAGTAATAATTGACTAATGATATAATTTAAACTCATGCTCGATTTCCCAGCCATTGTAAATGAATTGATAATAATGTTAGCCCTAGGATTAAACAAATCTTAATTCCTGATAATTTCATCATCATCACTCATTATGTGTCTCTACGGGGGCATGAACCTACCCATGTAGTTGATAGCTTAGTCATCACGTGGGCCAGTGCGGATTGGCTGACTTCACGCACAACCTTTGAATTTCTTCGCATGCGTATGCAGGTTTCCTCACGATGTTTTCATTCACTGTAAGAGTGTCGGATGAAAGTACATATAATTTCGAATATAATTGGTACGTGGCAATATATTTTACTGGAAGGCACCAGTCCACACATTGTGCCACGACGTCTCCTGATACTTTATTAAAGCTCATTTGTTTGTACCTTTTACGTAAGAAAAGACTCTAATCCCATATTAAACAAATAAATTATAAAACATGAGCTTTCACGATTATTCATTAAAATATAATTTAAAAACACTTTGATATTAATACCTTGAACATTTTTTCTACGAGTAGTACTTAATGCCTTACCTAACTTAAACAAATTGACAACAAACAAGGCTCAGAAGTCAGCAGTCTGGACACATATGTGTTAGTTTTCTGATTAATTTGTACCATGCGCGTACAATTAATACTGCGTTCAGTCAGAATATGATATCTCGCCCATGCGCAGTGTGATCGCGCGGTGCGTCGCGGCGTGTTGTGGCGTGTGCTATCCGATTTATTCGGTAATTCAAAAAAGCCCGCGGGCGTCTACAATCACAAGGTGGTGCTAACGTTCACTGCATGAACGCGTGCGGGCGCGTTCAATCAACACGGGAGGCGCGGCGCATGATAACACCACAGGAGAAGTTGCTTAAGAGTGTACTATGTCGCACACCCTACAGAAAAACTTTTTTATGATGTAAGCCCTTATGGCTTATTGAGTTGTCTGCAAAAAAGATGAAAACTCCGTAGAAGATACATTAAGCGTCGGTTCCGGCTACTACCTTTGGATGTAGTTGTTAACCAACAATCAATTGTGGCAACGTAGTAAATCAGTATGAGCACAACACACGACCATTGCGCCGTCAGAAAACAACATTTGATTATTGACAATGATCTCGATTTGGTAACCGTTTTTATCTGTTCCCATATTTTCCCGTGCCGACGTATTTTCACTATTCAGTTTATCCCTCAAAGTATTACGGTGCCTTGCAGGTTTTTTATTGTCAAAAGGGACCGGTCCTGAGCACGGATATCGATAGCGTTAATTTATTTACTCACCGGGCCCCGAGCAATTGACCCGGATATTTACCCGGCTTTAGAATTATATACGGATGTGTACGAATGAAATGTCGCTTTGAAACAATGATTGGAATTAGTTAAGTCTGGTAAAAGAAGGTTAAGATCAGAGGCGGATCGTGAATTTGTGAGACCTTGAGCTGAAAGTACTGAGGGGCCTATCAACTAATCGACACGACAAATACATTAGCTATAAAGTCATTATTGTATTAAAATAATATTACTAAAAGCTACGCAGTATTAATTTTACACAAGGCGACCTTATTCCTGTGGTAGCAATCTTTTCCAGGAATCATTAAATGAGAGAGAAGCCGAATCGCCTATTGTCTCTAGGCAGTCTGGGGACTCTAGTAGTGCAGCCAAGTAGCCTGCCCTTATCGATCCGGCCTGCAAGGTTAAATTTTAATGTTACAAATTTTTTTTTGATATACTTTATGTAACGTAGCTGTAATCTACGGTTTGTTTTTTTCTTAACAGGGTAACAATATTTTACTTATTTTATAAACAGAAATTTGTTTCTATTCAACCTATCGCAGTCCACTGCTGGACATAGGTCTCCCCCATTTCGCGCCAGATATCCCGGTCCTCCGCTTTCCTCATCCAGCTCCACCAGCGACCTTTCGCAAGTCGTCGGTCCATCGGGCGGAGGGCGTCCTACGCTACGCTTGCCAGACGCGGTCTCCACTCCAGAACTCGTCTGCTCCAACGGCCATCGGTTCTGCGACATACGTGACCAGCCCACTGCCACTTCAACTTGCTGATCCGGCGGGCTATGTCGGTAACTTTAGTTCTCTTACGGATTAAATCATTTCTGATATTATCCCTAAGAGAGACTCCAGCATAGCTCGCTCCATTGCGCGTTGAGTGACTTTGAACTTGTGAACCAATCCCGCAGTCAGTGTCCATGTCTCAGCTGCGTATGTAGTACGGGTAGGACGCATTGCTCAAAGACTTTCGTCTTTAAGCATTGCGGAATAGTCGACGTGAAGACCTGACGTAACTTACCGAATGCCGCCCAGCCCAACTGAATCCTCCTACTAGCTCCCTCTCGAAGTTATGCCGGCCAAGTTGGATGGTTTGGCCCAAGTAACTCCTGCACAACTCGAGAAGGACGCCATCGACGCATATCGGTTGTGGCATGACATGTTTGAACATGACTTTCGTCTTGTCCAAATTCATGCCAAGCCCAACTCGTCGGGAGATTCATTAGGCTGTTCAGCATCTCCGCAAGCTCTTCCGATGACTCTGCACGATGACGATATCGTCAGCAAAACGAGATGAGAAATATACTCTCCATTGACGTTGACGCCTCGTTCAGACCAGTCCAGGGTCTTGAAGACATCCTCCAATGCGTTTGTGAAAGTTTCGGGGATATAACATCCCCTGTCTCACACCACGACGCAATTGGATGGGTCTTGTCCGCTGGTCTTGGATCTGAACGGTCATCGTCGCTGCGTTGGAGACACTTCATCACCTCGATATATCGCCAGTCGATACCGCATCGCTGCAGAGCCTCCAGAACAGCCCAGGTTTCGATGGAGTCGAAGGCTTTCTCGTAGTCCACAAATGCCATACACAGCGGCTGGTTATACTCTTCGGTCTTCTGTATAAGCTGCCGAACAGTATGGATGTGGTCCACGGTGCTGTAGCCTTTTCGAAACCCAGCCTGCTCCGGTGGTTGGAATTCGTCAAGTCTTATGGCGAGACGGTTCGCTACAACTCTGGAAAACAACTTATAGACGTGGCTCAGAAGCGCTATCGGTCTATAATTCTTCAAGAGAGTTTTTCACCCTTCTTGAAGAATAAGACGACAACGCTTCTGGACCACGCCTCTGGTGTAGTTCCTTGGTGGATGACGGCATTAAAGAGCTCAACTAATGCCCTAAGGACGGGTGTCCACCGGCTTTTAGGAGCTCTGTCGTAATACCGTCATCCCCGGGGCCTCCCATTCCTAAGTTGCTCCAGTGCTGCACTAATCTCGCTAACGTCAACATCCGGGATATCCTGCGTATAATGGCGCCTTAGTGGGGCACGTGGATCTTCGGTGTCCTCGGTCTGTGGCTGATGAGCGCTCGATGAATACAGTCGTCCATAGAATTTCTCAACCTCTTCCAGGATCTGTGGGCGAGTCGCGAATTGCCCATCTGCTGTCTTAAGCTTAACCAGATGGCTCTCCCAAGTGGTTTTTGGAAAACTTTGGGCCCCTGTTCTGTTCAATAAGGTCCTTAATGAACCTTGTATTGAAACAGCGGAGGTCCCTGCGAACGAGTTTTCGTATCCGCTTGGAGAGAGCCTGATATTCCGGCGAAGCAACAGCAGCAGATGGCATCTCGCGTCTCAGCCTCATCAAATCCAGGGTTTCGGGAGAAAGTTTGGACGACTTAGCTCGTTTCATCGGCGGGAAATGCCTACGACCCAGTAACACACCGCCTTCACCACGTTGTCGGTTATCTCGTCCACGTCGCCAGTGGTTTCCAGCGAGTCGAATCGATTTTGAAGTTCCAATTGGAACTGTTCGGACCCATAGTGTATTTGGAGCGGCGTAGGTCTGAGAGTAGATTTTATTAAGCGAGACCGTTCGGCTGAAAACATATATTCAAAGTGCCTCGGACAAGTCGGTGATCACTACCGGTTTTAAACCTGTTGACCACTGAGACATCTTTAAATATATGTCGCTTATCCGCCATAATAAAATCTATCTCGTTCCTTGTCACAGTGTTCGGGCTCTGCCAGGTCCATCTTCTCTGAGGCTTCTTCTTAAAGAAAGAATTCATCAAGAAGAGCCCCTCCATTTCGAGGAAGTTGACCAGCATCTGCCCCCTGTGATTCCTGCGCCCCAATCCATGAAGTCCGATTTTCGATTCGCCGCGTTCTTGTACTCCCACTTTAGCGTTGAAGTCCCCCATAACAACATTGTAGAAGGTCGAAGTTGTGCCATGTATGGCTCTGGAGATATCCTCATACACGGCTTCAACCTCTTCGTCAGAGTGTGACGAGGTCGGCGCATATACCTGTACCACCTTCAGGGAGTACCTGTCGGTGAGTTTAAGTACAAGGTACGCTACCCGGTTCGACACACTACTGATTTCCACAACGTTGCTGACAAGGGACTTGTGAACCAGAAAACCAACACCCCTGGGAAACCCTATCACCTTCTCGGAAGTAGAGCAAGTTCCAGTCCAGGGTCATCGTGTCCTCCCTCTCTTCGGACTTCAGATAACCCCAGTATGCTCCAGTTAATATGACTTAGCTCTTCTTCTAATTCGGAGAGGTGATGGTCCAGCCGCATCGTACGCCATTGTACGTAGCCAGTGACAGTTGTTTGTAGCAGCCTACCGTAACCCGGGGATTCTTCGCACCCCCCCCCACCGTGACCGCGACCGCTGCCGTGGTCTGTTTCATTGTTTTGTTTTATTGTTGGCCTGGAAATCCAAACCCCATGACATTATGTCACAAGCAATCCATTTCTTGCAATTGTAATACAATAAATTCAGAACAGTAATACCATCTCAGGGGTATAGCACGGGAAAATATGACGTAAAAATAAAAAAAAGACCTGTATCAAGCCGGCACTGCCATCTTGCAGAAACTAATTCAATCGCGGTAGTGTGACCTCCCAGAGGAGAAGAACTTTTTGTCTCACTACTTTGTTCTTTGGTTGGTATCAAATTGATACAAATTACGCAAGGGAGCTGAGATACGATTGTTTTTGTGAGTGGTTCGTAAGCTTCACAAGTTGCACTGATAACAATTGTTTTCAACTCATTCAAATCAAGACATTATACATTGAAGTGAACACTCTTGACAAATAAATAATATACGACGGTCTGTGAATCTATTTTTCCCATATTTCCCCTCCTACCGGGAGGGCCGGTATTCAAATCCCGCCACGTACGTGTTCTCGAATTATGGGAATTATATGTACGTTATCTGACGCTCTTACGGTGAAGGAAAACATCGTGAGGAAACCTCCGCACGCCTGCACGATTTAAAGGTTGTGCACGCAGTCGTTCAACGCCTGAGCGTGGACGACTAAAGCCTTATCACCCTATACGGGTAGGCTCGTGCCGCTCGGTGGGGACGTTTAATGATGATGTAATGATGATGATCTCTGAAATAGCTAAACCGATTTCAAGCAGACTTTCACTGGCATAAGGAGCGGTTAGTTTACTATTATTACCACGCAAGGTACTTGGTAAGATACTTTTTAAATAGGTAATGTGCTCATGTGTATATGAGTTTTATTGTTGGAGAGTCATTCATCGCGAAGGGTCCGACCCGACTGAATTGATCATGGCATTTATTTACCCACACTGACACTGGACGCTGCAAACTGACAAGTCACCTTCACAAAATGAATCTTAATGACTCGGACGCTTGCAAATTTTTCGCAGAAAAGTGAGAGACACTGATGCACCTACTCTGCAAGTGCAGTCCTCTACAACGGAAGCGAAACATCCAATTAGGCGACTACCTTTCTGCCCAAGTGACATTTAATCAATAAAGTTGGGCATAGTCTCGTATTTCCTGAAAAGTACCCAACTTTTAGACGAACTCTTAAAAGGGAAGCGAATCACAAAATATCTTATAGGTCGAGGTGATTAGCCTGAATAGCCCTCAAAGCTCAAATAATAATAATAATGCCTACACTGAGTACCGGGTTTCCATGGATGACGGTATCATTTCACGTTAAGTAAACTTTTGTTTCCTATGCAATAAAATATTTAATATAACAAAAAACAAACATACAGAACAGTTTTGCGTACATATTCAAGCTCTTCCAAAATTGATGAAGTGGCAAATAGGATCAAATCGTCTGCAAAGATTTCCAACGTTAGCGTTCCTATACTAAATGCATCTTCAGCGAAATCGTCTTTCTAAAACATTTGTCTTAGTGAGCATACAAAAAAATATTCAAAGGAGGCGAAACAATAAAATTAGTAAGAAAGTTGCACGAAACTTGTGTATAAAAGAAGTTAACCTATTATCTTTATTGCTTACACATAGTGTGATAGCAGGGTTCGGGTGTACAAAAAAAGGGGTTCGCTAAATTTTCACTTTTTTATTTTTTCACGAAATATCAAAAAGCTTTTCTACATCAGATATTTATTAAACCACGTTATCCAAAAACACACATTACACCTTATGTTAAGTGGATTTCTAGTCGATTCCACATGAAAGTCGATTGCCTAATAAAAATTAACAACCCATTGTCCTCCCTGTTTAACATTGCCCTCCAAATTCTAACCTAAAAACGTTTCGACGAAAACACAAATTCTCCCAACAGAGTCGGGTCAAACCTGTAGCGAGCGTGATCAGAATTATTATAGCTTCATCTGCTTTCTGGAGCCATCGCTATTTTCGGGATTTTCGGGAACAAACACCGTTTTTATGGTGAATTTAACCTCCGGTATTTTTCGGCCGTTTGGGTGAGGCTTGTTGGAAGGATGTAAGAATTATTGAACGTGTGCTCATATTTTTATGTTGGCATTACCTATGATACATAGTGATAATAATGAGTCGATGCACTGCATGTTTTAATCACTTATGGAAAATGATTGATCGAAATGCAATGTTTATTTTAATAAAGCACATGACTGTGAACAACTTTTATAATTCATTTGAACTGTAAAATTTTATTTGTTTGGTTATTATTTCGCTTCAACTTAGGCTGTTAATATTTTACCTTATTATCATATAATAACATCAATTCCTGCCTTGAATTTTCAACCACGTTTTATTTTTAACAAGTATTAACTTTATTGTACTTTTTATTATCATATATGAAATGACTAGCATATCACGCACTTGCAATCACCGAAGGAAATCTCAGCAAAAAATATATATGAAAATACAAATTATCAAGATCAACAAATAGGACTCATGCATCAAAATATTAATAATGAAAATATCACCTAAATTCACCCAAAAGTCTAACCAACGTATGAAATAGCGATATATATTTTTTAATATATATTATAAGGTACCATTACATTAGAAAAATAATGTCTGCCATATTTATGAGTATTATAAGGGTCTTTCACGTGGGGAAGTTAATAAAAGCCTTGAATATTTGATGTTTCCGTAAACGGGGGTGCATCATTAAGCCTTGGCTGCGATAAGTCCGGTTTACTTGTTATCTGCTTGTTATATAAAAGCTTTATTCATGTTCAGAGTTCATATTAATCCTGAACAAATTTATCTTTATCATACCGAGCAAGGGCCTTCAGAAAGTTTTTCAAATTGATTGATTTTTGTCCGTAACCTACTAGTCCAGTAAGAAGAACTAAATCGAATAGCAAAATGTCAACTACTGCACTCGGCTTCTCTTAGAGAACACCAATAACCACACTCGATACGCTATGCTGGATCTTTTGTATGCACTATGCCGAAAAAACAGACACAGTTAGTGAGCATCTCGAAGTGAACGAAGTCTCATTAATATATACGTAATAAATCAATGCTGTGCTTTATATTTTCATTGCACTGACTACAATAACGTTTGCCGAGACAGCTAGTTTTTATATATTTATTGTACTTTATAATTTTACTTAAATTAAAAATGCACGAAATTCAACATCGAGACATTTTTGACATCAGCCTTAATTTTGATCTAAGTAAACGTATTAAATTCTCATTCCGTTTTCAAATGTTCTCAAAAACATAGCCTTGCAACCGCGAAAACCCTTCCACACCAGCTGCACATTAAGTTAACATTGCGTCCCGTTCACCATTACCATGAACTATGTTAAGCACTCATGTCTCCTGAAGGCGATCAAACAAAGGTTCACTGAGCCGTTATTAATGATAAAATTTAAATTTTAACGCTCTCCGTTGGCAGGGTAAGGCGAGCCGGGCCAGTCCGCTGAAGTTTTCAAGGCTTAGTGATAACTTACTGCTTGGTGTAAGTTTGTAACTTCGAGCGCTGGATGCTGTAAATTCTTAACATTTGACATAATCTAATCAGTTAGCTTAATTAGCAGCGAAATTATTGCAGTTTTGTGACTGTAGAAGCAGACAGCAAGCGTAGAATACTGCCGCAACAGAAACCCAAATACTCATTGCGGCGGTCTAGTGAAGCAGTACGAGAAAATGTAACTCTTAATTAGGGAACCTAAGTCCACTTATTAACTTCAATATAATAGAATAAAGTGAAAAAGTACATATTTTAATAGAAAATGGACTTTTAATAATGCACCTATATTCCAAGAATAGTTATTATAGGATTGCTTATTGTAATGCTAGTATGTTAAATCATGTTATGCAGCAAATTTATTGATATCATGATTAATTCATGACCATCTTTTGAAGAGTAAGACAAAAGTCCCTAAAGAGGAAAAAAGAAGCTTGGGAAGAGTAAATTTAGCATTAGGACCGTGAACTCAAACCGAGACTACAAATAATAAAACAAATCCAAAGAAAAAAAAACAAACAAAGGAAGTCCGAAAACCTTACATGGAAGTTATCAGTTGCAAAGTTTATTAAACCGCTTTTATTTGTTACTTGCACTGCAATCTAGTTTAAGACAATACAAAATTTAATTAAACTTTAGTCTGGATAGTTTATTGGTTCTTTACCGTGCTTCTGTTTTATAAGGATAGTTTCTGTCTTTAGTACTCGAATGATTTTTAATCATCCATTGCTTCCTCTATTCCGCAGTTCCTTTGTTTTAAAATCGTTTCCATGCAAATTATGGCTAACGTCATTGGAGTTGAAACCCATTGTATCCACTGAATATTGGATTGACGTTATTTCATTTCTTTGCGAGCAAAATGTACACCGCTTCATGTTAATTGAATTCATTTAATGCATTGAATTTTTTCTCGTCTAATTATAAGAATGTCATAACAAAACTAGTATCGTCTAGTACACAGACATTTTTAAAATCTTCTAAAGATAGATCGCAGGAATTGTAATTACAATCCGTATCAATTTCTGCAGCCATAAATGGTATAATTTTACGTAAATAGATAAGCAACAGCACGGTTCAGATCTTTTAGAATCAATTGTGTTTAAGAACTGCCGGTTATCTCTTACGACTAAGCTTCTTTAAAAAATTAAAAATCCAGTTATCTAAAATGTACTAAACCTTTAAGAACAATCTCATAACACATTACCGTGGTACTTATATGCCCTTGTCAATATATCATTCCTTATTATTATTTATTAGTTTCTATACTTCAGAATCCGCTTTTGAAATTTTCCATAATTAGCGTCGGTGGCTCAATGGTGTGGACTGTCGCCTTCCTACCGGGAGGGCCGAGGTTCAAATCCCGCCACGTACCAATGTGTTTTCGAATTTTCGAAAATATATGTACGTTATCCGACGCTCTTATGGTTAAGGAAAACATCGTGAGGAAACCTTCATGCACGCCTGCGAAGAAATTCAAAGGTTGTGCGTGAAGTCGTCCAATCCGCACTGGGCCCGCGTGGACGACTAAGGCCTAATCACCCTATACGGGTAGGCTCGTGCCCCTCGGTGGGAACGTTTAATGAGCTGATGATGATGATGATGATGAAGAATAAACGCAATGAATTAGTTTTAACTTTGGCTTTAAAAGTATGATTGGTCTACTGGAAGAAGTTGCATGATGAAATAACCTGTGTCTTTGGACTTATTTGTCAATATGCATTGTCTTTCGTCATGTTTATCAGTCATCATCATCATCATCAGCTCATTAAACGTCCCCACCGAGTTGCATGAGCCTACCCGTATTGGGTGTATAGGCCTTAGGCGTCCACGCGGGCCCTGTGCGGGATTTTCGTATTTTAATATTAAAAGACGAAAATTCTTATTTTTAGCATGGCTGTCCTTTTGGCCTAGCATATATAGATATGTTTATATCATATTAAAACTCATTTTTATATGGACTAGGTGCAAGGTTTCGTAGACGAACCAATGGAAAAACTCTGTTCAATAGATGTATTATATTGAACCAGAATAAGAGTCTTTATTTAGTCCTTTGAAATATTTCGAAGCCAACGGATCTTCTCTGAATGAACTGTCGAGTCATCCCTGTGTAGTTACGTGCGGGCGTAATGAGTTTCCCCTTTGTCAGCGCACTTCGGTATTTTATGACGAGTATTCGATGGATTGATATTAACTTAATATATCTCTTTGTGCTTTGAATTGAGTCCTCTTTATATTCCTAACAAGATTGATTTATAAGTAACAAGTTCGAATAAAGATTTTGATGTAATATTTAAATTAATTGGTATATAGTTACTCAAATATATATAAGAATATTATGGGACTGTTTCCCACCTTATTCTCTACTATTGTATAAACTTTATAATATATTATCACTAGTGACTAACTCAAGCTGTTAAAGCGAATAATCATTGTCAACTTGTTAAGATAATTTTTTTATTTTATTCACATATTCAAATCAGGATAAAATGTTATTTTATTATTTTGCCGCAAGCCGATGTTATATCCATTCATATTTTAAAAAATGTATCTAATCAAAATAAAATATTCTTTTTTGGTAATAAATGCAGTAGGCACACCTGTTCATAAAAGTAAAACCCGCCTTACACATGTTTGCATGTCATCCTACAAGACAGATTTGGTATGAGTGCACAGAATTTCCCTAGTGACCTTTTCCCAAAACTTAAAAGTGCATAACACTTTCGGAAATATACGGCTGTAAGGTATATATTAAACCTACAAAGACGAATCACTTTTGAGCCTGATAGGTTAGTAAAAATATTGAAACAATGAAATTAAGAAAAACACACACACACAATTTTCTTGCAAGTATGAATGAATAAAGAATTTATTATTGTGAAATCAGGTTTGCAGACAAATCTTTGTAACCGAAAATGAAGCCAACAAGTGGAAATTCTGAAACCATAAATCTCAATGTTTTAAATTTAAAACAAAACCAAAACATTTTTCAAAGTAAAATAGAACGGAATTAGAATAACCAATCCCTTTTGAATCAAGCATCGCCTTTTCTCGTCTCTAGACATTACAAATTCGACTTTATACCAACGTTCAAAGACACACCATCGGTTGTTCTTAGAATTTGTGAACTTCAAAAGTAGCTCACACATAAAGCAAAAATTTTCCATCGGAGGGAAAAGTAAAACTGAACATCTGTTGCGGACATCGCATCCGGTGAATTCTGAACAAATTTATTCTGTCCCAGAAGGAGTAAATTACAAGAAATATTGTCAACGCCAACTGCCGAGAAAGTTTCGACAGGAATAAAGGAAACAAATTGGTGCTTTCTTTGCGAAAAATACACAATTGACGACAAGCTCCCTCGGTTTCCATTCGTCATTTTGTAAGTTTTCCGCACGCTGACTGAATTAAAAATCGGAAACTGTCGAGAAATGCCTAGGAAAAATGATAAGGCAAACTTTTTAATTTAGATCTATACTTAACAGAAAGTGATAAAAAATTATTATACCTTGAATGAGTTTATATATAACGGTTCTTACTATATAACTTGTGGGATACACGCTAGCCTAACCTTATCGGGATGTACCTTGACGAATAGCAAACGGTGCACTGGCGACCCCTTAACGCGCCCCTCAACTCTTATTAGACCAGCTCTTTTGAGCTGCTGATACTTCTGAAGTCTGTCTCCCGCTTTTCTTGAGCAATGGATATACCTAGAATATCTAGAAAATTTGTAAGCTATTTTTGGATAGTTATATAAATATATAGAAATCACTGGTTAAATATAGAAAAAAAATCATTTTTTGACTAATAATACTTTACATGAACATGAACAAAAAATATTAGACATATTATCATCATCATCATCAGCTCATTAAACGTACCCACCGAGGGGCACGAGCCTACCCGTATAGGGTGATTTTAGGCCTTAGTCGACATATAATCGTATGCAAATAATAAAAAAAAAAACAAAATAAGTATATAAATCATAGTATAGGTAAACTTCTTGAGTTTGACTGTTATCTTTGCATTAATTCTTAATGGTTTGCCTATTAAGTTTGCAATGCAATTCCTATCTAATATACAATTTCTTAAAATAGTTTCGCAAAATAAATATTTTGAAAATGCTTTTCTTAGTCGAAAACATCCAAGATCCAAACAATAATGTATATTAAAACGTTGAATGAAATATTTAGCATCGCTTCCATATTGCCAAGAACAATTTCCTAGTAACACTACGCAATATCTTTTGCAATCTAAACGAGCACTATCAAAAGAGAACCGTCTTTTGTGAGCTGAACGGAACATCACTTTGTTTCAAAAGTACCTAACAAAGACTTGGCCTGAACGTTAATACAAACTTACAAGTATGAAGCGGTGACACCAATTTTGAATCTTATGTAGAGGAATTTAGGTTCTTAGACGACGCAGTTGAGAGTTTGTAAAGTCTCTAACAGCCTTCTATAATGTCAAATGCGGATGACTAGGTGTTACTCGTGGTTCTTATTTTATACCGTTTTATATTTTGTTAAAGTTAAATTGCATCTTATGACACTGTTAAACCGGCAACGGAGCAAAGTTATGTTGTTTTAAGCCCTCATTAATTTTGCTTTAACAAGCTCACTCCTCATTCATGGTTATCATGAACGTAACGAACGTTAAAACAAAAGTAAATAATGGACACATTATAACAAAAGAACCATAATTATTAAATAAGCCGTTATTTACAATTAATTATACAAAATACGGTCCAAAGATTAAAACGATAGTAACTCGTTCATGGTACAGTTGCAGTGCTTCCTTAGGGTACAAAAAGCTTTGACATGAATATGTGTTATCTATGTATGATTTATGATGTCATATCTATATCATAATTCGACGACCCATTTGGTGCAGCGGTTGAGATGTCGGCTGCAACACCAAGGGTTCCGGGTTCGATCCCCGGGCAGTACAAACATTTATGTGCATGAAAATGTCTGTTTGTAATGGTCTGGGTGTTTTCTATGTATTTACAAGAAATAATGTATATAAGTATGTAAATCCGTTGCTTAGTACCCATAATACAGGCTTCACGCTTAGCTTGGGGCTAGATGGCGCTGTGTGAATGTTAGTGGATATTTAGTGGATATGTTTATTTATTTTTCTAAAATAAATGGTTAGATGTTACTCATAGGAAACACCCCATTGGGTAAAAATGTCATGCCTGATTTTTGAAACTATAAGTAGGTAGCTTATGGCACAGTTACCAATACGCCAATGCTCCCTAATATCTTGACGACTCAGTGTAATGGTTGAAAGGTTGACTACTACTCTAAAGGATCTGGGTTCGATCCCCGGGTCGTACAATCATTTGTACCCAAACATGTCTGTTTATATTGTAATATGTATTTATTAACAAAAAACAACAAACATTTTTCATCAATAGCCCTGAATTTTTAATTCATTATATTCATTATATCACACAATGACAGCCGACTCCTGGACTAAGGGCCTACTTCACTATAGTGAACAGTTTTTTTATAATCTTTACACTTGACAGGCTGGTTCGGGATGGCAGTCGAGTAGCAAAGGTTAAGTGGAATGAGAGAGTGCTAAGACACTTTATGTTTTGGCTCTAAACTGTCTTTTACTGGTAAGAATATACCCATTTAACCTGTAGACCCTAAGAGTGACTAGTTTCACTGATGGTAGTAGAGTAGTTATAAGGCGTCACCAGCAGACGTTTTGTGGTGTTCAATGAAGAGCAAGAAGACAGGTATGCGTGGAATACAAGGCTCAAATACAAGTGCTAGAGAAATTAAAAAATCCAACCACACACAGAGATTTTTGGTTGGGTGGTTGGTTCAGAAATTATCTTGGAGACTGCACGGAGCGTAACCATTCGTGTGAAACCAACCGGGAATAGCCACTTCATCATCATCAACTCATTATACATCCCCACGGAGGGGCACGAGCCTACCCGTATAGTGACAACGCGGGCCCAGTGCGGACTGGACGACTTCACGCACAACCATTGAATTTCCGAAAGCGTGCGCAGGTTTTCTTACAATGCTTTTCCTTCGCCGTTAAAGCGTCGGATAAAAGATATAAAATTTCGAAAATTTTAATATACATAAATTGCCACTTGGTTCTTCCATTAAGTCGCCAAACGGCAATTGGAGTTTCCCGACATTTTCAATGGTCGTTACTATACTCATTTCGCCAACCAAAAAAATTACTCTCGGAAACGGTAAGATTTGCCCAACAATATTACTTTTAGAACTTAAGCTTGCATTATTGTAAAAGATGCACTTATCATTTCGCTTAACATGCTTAAACATTGGGCATAATTCCATGACTAATTATTTTGTAACTTAAGCGCGCAATATTGACGTAATACCCAATGAAATTAATTATACAATGTTATATTATTTTGGTCAATTAAAAAATGTTTTGCTAGAATACAATGGAAATATTATAGAATAAGTGATTGCGTCAAAACAGCAGTTAACACGTCAACTAATATGCCATTAGTTAGACTCTGCTTTGTCATGAGACGCCGCACAGTCTGCCTGGCATTCCCCGTAATTATTTCTAATGCCAGTAATATACCCTCCATTGCAAGATATTGTCTCCTTAAATATTTACTACAAAAAGGCCAGTTATGGGAATTTCATACGGTA
>PQWD01004817.1:0-17015 GCA_019425675.1 Leucinodes orbonalis | reverse complement strand
ATAGTTACTTTGGCGTAACGCTCTCTTTAACCCGCTACTTCGTTTATATAGGTGAGTTAAAACTGCGATATCTCATAAGATATTCATTTAAATTTAATGATGTAAAGGGCAATTTTGTTTAAAATGAAATACTTGTGATAAATAAAGTATTTATTTGGATAAGGACTGATATCATATTTATGAAAATAGCTTCGCAAAATGATGCATTGTTTTAGAAAAAAAATTTAAGCAAAAAATATGTTATAGGGAGCTAACCTTAAAAGATAGACATATGCTGTCCGCAGACTTTTTTGTAGACATTTAAAAGAGTAACAATACTCTCATACATGACTTTTGCGAAACTTTAACCGTTTACGCAGCGTACGCAGCGGAATCTCCAAGTAAGAAAATTTCCCCCCGGATTTTGAAACATTCTTCATTGCTGCTCCGGTTCTATTGCTTGTAGCGTGATGATATATAGCCTTCCTCGATAAATGAGCTATCTAAAACGAAATGAAAGATTTTTTCAAATCGGACCAGTAGTTCCTGAGATTAGCGCGTTCAAACAAACAAACTCTTCAGCTTTATAATATTAGTATAGATAGGTTAGATATGAAAATATTTCCCATAGAGGGTTCACTGTAGAGAACGATTTGGTCTGGGTGTTTTCTATGTATTATATGTATGTGCTTACAAAAAAAAGTATAAAAGTATGTTTATCCATTGTTTAGTACCCATACTACAGGCTTCACACTTAACTTGGGGCTAGATGGCGCTGTGTGAATGTCAGTGGATATTTATTTATTATTATATACTATTATAACAAACCTGCTCGTTTTTTTTATTTTAAGAAACTTTCTAATTTTTCTTGTCATACCAGTATGCAGAACTTACAAGCTTTATTAAAGGTGTATTTATTCCAACTTGATCATTCACGTCAAGAAAATTCCATAACTTAAGTCGACGATGTCTCCCGGACAATGTAAACGACTCAATACACGTGCAAGGTTTTCACAGCTAAAATCATTTCAGCTCATTTCTTGCGGAGGCCGTTAATTAAACCTTCCCCTTGCAAAACCCTTTAGAAGGGACAACGCACACAAAAAGCTCATTTTTAGAGCATTTCATTTTGAGGTTAAAAATACCGCTGGAAAATATGGCATCTAAAATGATAAGAAACCATTGGAAAAATTTAAGATTTGCTTTGTTATATGAATGAAAGAAAATTATAGGCAGTTATTGAAATCTTTAAATATTAATAAAATCATGTATTTCGTAGAGGTGCACGCAAACCCGCTATGGTCTTACAGATTCTAGTTGCAAAAACACCGTGGACTATGGTCGGAATCCCCAGTAAATGGCAGATAGTTTCCGACTGGTACGTGTGGGAGTTATTAGGGGAAAAATTTAACAGTAAGTACTGTATGGCTGATATGAGATATTTTGACAAAATAAAGACATTTTGTACTGGCTCAATGTAATATTGGAAATTCAATACTTAGCGATTGAATTAAATCGGGTTGGAATCAGCGTGGCAGGTTACGACCTAATCTCACCGTATGTGTAGGAAGGCCTATGCCTGGCAGTGGACGTGGAATATACTGGCTGATTGACTAAAAATATTAACGAATGGTGTCGCTAATAGAGAATTATAAAATGAGCTTAAACGTCCCAAGGTTGGCTCGTACCAAGGGGTACGTGCCAACCCGTAAAGGGTGTATAGACCTTAGTTGTCTACGCGAGCCCAGTCTGGATTTACATTTATTTGTCAATTTACATTTATTTGTCAATAAATACAATTTGTTAAATACAATTTGTTATATAGGTACATTATTTGATACATTTGTACATCACAACTCAAACAATATTTTTTCGCTTGCTACCGTCAACACCGCCACATACCACTCGTTCGGCCAATCAAGGGAGCCCCGGCTACTACGACATGAGAGTTAGAGCGTTAAGTATAATAAAGAACGGGTTATAATGCTATGTGTCAGTGCAGACGGCAAGCGGTGCGTTAACTACTATGACTTAGAACTTAAATTTTGTATAACAATTTTGGATTGGCCGACTTCACGCATTTCAACCTTTGAATCCTTCGCAGGCGCACGCAGGTTTTCTCACAATGTTTTCCTTCACCGTAAGAGCGTCGGATTACGTACATATAATTTCGAAAATTCGGAAACACGGGATTTAAACCTGCGCCCTCCCCAACGGAAGGCAAAAATCCACAACATTGAGCTTAGAGCGTCTTCATGATTATTCATCAGGGAAACTGCGGTTAAAAGTATTGAAAAACAGAAAGTCTTAAAAGCTCACCAGTATACGGTTAACTTTAATTACAAGCCAGGCATCAAACCTGCCGCGTTTGCTTCCATTCCACGCCATTGCCCGTTCACAGATTACCTCCTCTGTCAGAATTACTTAGCCGTGGGCTATTAAGCACTAATATTTATGAGGTAAAATATTATTTATGATTATGAGAAAGGATGGAAAATTTTCACAAAACGTGACGATTTTCGGACAAGATTTTCGGGTGACGGGCGCAGTGCGGAATTGATGGAGAATAATAACTGTCTATCAGTTGTTGGTCTCCTTTAATGCCGTTCTGTCATGGTCTGGCGTATCACTTACCATCAGATGCACGTCCAGACCGTCCTGTACACTTATAACATAAAAAAAACAAGATATAAAAACAAATTGTTGTTATACGAAGTACATGCAATGTGTATAACATTTAAGTCTCAAGTTAAAAAATTTGTTTGCGTTGCAATATTGCTTGCACTGCGATGCATTTAATATTACTCTATTGAAATAAATCAGTGTACAAACAACACCCGTGGAGTTTGGTTATATGAACTCACCTTACTCTTTCTTTTTATTGTACTGTCCCAACGGTCCTGTACAAAAATTTTTTGATCCTTCAAGCCGGATCGAGTATCTTAATTTTTTTGAACAGCGCAAAGCTAACTTAAGGCCTATTTCGCCATGGTGCTTTGCTAGACTATCAAACTTCGGACAGTCGTAAATGTAATATATGTAAAATGACAAATATGAATATACTGTAATCAATATACTTTTTTAATTTTATTTAAGCAAACTGGGCTGTCATCATTCCTTCATTAAAATCCTTGTTTTAAATAACGCCCCATCATTTTTGCAAGTTATTAAAGTAAAACTGATTACGAGCCGGTGCAATCCAATCCGGTATCACTTAATTAAATCAATAATTAGCAATACTAACGGGAATACAAATATCACCCTGATTAACTGGGAATCACATTGTTTCAGTTAACAAATAAATTTACATTTCCAACGATTTTATATGGAGTTTATTCGATGGCATGCAAAATAATTTTTGATTATTAATTTGGTTCATCATTATGATAATGTCGATCGTGTAGTGGATAATGCCTTTAGTTGACGCTCGAAAAAGTCAAGCAACTTTTGCAATCGTCAATCGTTGGATGGGTGGCTGAGAAATAGTAACTGTAGCCATTTCGTGCTTTGGAAGGCACTTTAAGCCTTTGGTCCGGTCTTGTTAGTTTGTTGGTCGTTTACACCAACCAATTCCTGATTGCGGTGGGTTACCACCCAAACTCCCTATAGCCATGCTCTCTGGGACGGTCCCTGCAGTGCGACTTCATACGCTGATAATGATGATGGTTTCTTCTTGAGTTAAAATTCATTAAAAGTGGAACGCCGGTTGACCAGTTACTTGAGGAAGGTGGCGGAGGAAGGTTTGTTGAATGTGGGAGTTGGGTACTCCCACATTCAACCAGCAATTTTTCCACCGGTGAGTTTTTCCACAGTCTACCGAATTGTACTCCACATTCTATCGTCAAGGTTTTTAATCCGGTAGTTTCCACCATCCGCATTAAAATGCATTACCTTATTTTTATAAAAGCGCACCTATTTTATATGTCGTTTCATTGATCACTTTTGTTTATTTTAAATATTATATTTTAAATACACTGAAACCAATAAATATAAAGTCAATTGATTATAGTGAACAATGATATCACATACCACTAATCTCATATAAAATAAATGGAAACTTTCCTTTTTGACAGTTCATAAAAAGTACGTCAACGATTAGTGGTGTCAACTACCGGATTCCAGATTGAACCTATTCCACTTTAGATCAGTAAAAAAAATGGGTGCAAAAAATTTGATTATCAGCCGTAAATATTTTATTATGGAGGCCATATTCAGCAGTGGACAAAGAGGGGCAGATTCATTGATATTACACGGCAGATTTCTGTTGAAATCGTCAACCAAACGCTGGCTTCTACAATTTCAACCAAAATCATTTTCAGTTATTAAAAACCTTATTCTTTTTTTGTCGTCGTCATAGTTGTTATTATTTTTAATAAGCATATACAAAAACCAGCCAGCACAATTCCTATGCACCTATATTTGCAACATTATTTAGATTGAGGAGACCACCGAAATGCTAATGACGTCAACTATGCATTACTAGCCGCGGCTAATGAAAGGGTTGCCTCCATTAGTGGGCACAGGCCATGAATATTCAGAGGGTGTAACACATTACGGTAAGGCTGTTGCATAAACTAAGGTGCCTACTGGCTGGGCATCAGTGGGAGGAAGCTTGCGGATCCGAAACGGGATTAGTTGGGTTATCCGTCATACCTTTAGGATATTAGCGTGTTGTGACAAACATCTATATTGTTTGGTTAAACTGCATGTAATAAAGGATATTTTCATTGCTCTTATTTATCAAAGTTTTTTTTTTTATTTAACGATGATTTAATAAGATTATTATACCTCCCCACCGAAGGGTACGAGCTTACCCGTGAAGGGTGTATAGGCTTAGTCGTGGGTTATGACCAATCTCCAATTGATATGCTGTGGAAGAAGGCCTGTACCCTGCAGTGGGTTGTTAAAGGCTAATAATGACTTTAGTTTTAAATAATTGCAACGATGCCTCCCCTAGCGATTACTGTGAAGATTTTTCTACTATTATCTAAATGCTAGTCTTATACGTGTTTGAGGATTGCTAAAACCATTATAATCAGAATTCTAATAACAATGCTAATACAAAAACGCACTTCTATTTATCCAAAGAATTAACCGGCTCATCCAATTTTATGGGAAACGAGTTCGGAGTAAGACAAATACACGCCATGCTTGACACGTCACCGATGGGATTGGGTTTTGCTTCATATAAACATTGTGTATTATACCAAAATTACATTTTGAACAAATCCTCCCGTGAAATTGGACCATAGGGTATATAAAAGAAATACAAAAATGTATTTAACAATGTATCAAATTCAAATACATTAAAGTTAATTGCGTATCATATGGTTTATTACAGGTTTTAATTACATAGAGAATACTATGAGAGGTATAGTGTACTAGGTATATTACTATCAGTAAATGTAGTATCAGTAACGCGTGTATAGCCGCATAAAGCTATACCATTAGGAGGTACATTACTTAGAAGCAGTCATTTTTATCACTTATTTTGACGTCTCACTGCTGGACAAGGACTTCTCGTACTAGGTGGTGGACTCGATACTGAGTCGTCTAGGGAAGTACCACCGCAGTGCCATATATTATCGTCCTGTAAACTAGAGTGCTATGCACTTTTGGGTTTCGGGATGAGGGTACTGTAGCTAGTAAAATTACCGGGTATAAGAGAATAAACATTGGTGAGAAGGTAGCTCAATCCTAGAAGATAGACATAGGATTTCCCTTCCCTTTCATGTGAGAAGGGCCGTAAAAATGTCTTATAAAACCAATACAAAAATTTGCCCATTCATTACTTTTAAGGCGGAACTAAGTATGCCGGCGTCAACTAGTATATGATAAAGCCAAATGTTTGTGACTACTTCACGTCTATACGTCTGAAACGAGTTCAATAAAATTTGGTATGGAGTAAGCTAACATCCTGAATTGATACACAGCCGAAAAACTTCTAATACTAATAGCTTCATATATTAATACCCAGGGCACAGATACAAACATTACTTAGGTAAATTCCTCGTTTACCCCAAAAGAAAAGGAACTGAACGGCACATAAAACAATCCAAAATCGAAACAAAAGCGTGCACCAGAATACTTCGGCACAATGAGTCACAGTCACAAATGTCAGCATACCGTTCACAGTCCATTGGGCTCCTTTGAATGTACGCCAGAGTTCTCGCAGTAATGACCTGAGAAATTACATCAAACAGATGCAGTGTTACTGGCGATTTCGTTTCCTCGGAACGCATGTTTTCATGCTTTAAATGAATTGGAATGCCTGATTTCTTTAGAATAGTGCAGATTGGACTGTTAATAATAATTGTTGTCATAATAAACACTTGAAATAAACCATCTATATTTTATTTTATTTTGACGATGCAATAGTATCAATAGTAGGTATCAAATTTTCCAAGAAAAATATGTTATTGTAATGTTCATATTTTAATAATTTTCAGACCTTCATAAGATATTTACATTCTTGTAATAAAATTGTAATCATATAAAAAATATCAAGATACAGTAAATATTTTTATTGAAAATTAATTTACAAAAAAAATTATTTTTATATATATTTTTATATTGATTGAGTTGTTGTTCCATTGCATTGTATTGTTGTAACACTCTTTTGTTAACATTCCAAATTAAAATAACATAAAATGAAAGGTGAAATTAGATACAATAGTAATGGTCTAAACCTTAGACATATAAATTAATCTATAAAATAACTTATTTAATAATCTATACATGATATAAGATAAATCTTCAAAATTTTACTTTCAAATAAAAAACATTCGTCAACACAAACACTGTTCTTGAAGCAACCAAGCACCCCTCATGTTCATACAAGAGTTGATAAAAGAATTCAAAGAATTCGTATGATGTTCCCAAATTACGAACACTTCTGCGGGTAATATTGAACATCGCATGTGTTACATGAATCTACTGAATGTGTTATGCGTTCTTGACTTTTAGCATAAGGACATCCTCAAACATCAGAAGATCCACAAACGTGGGTACAATCTTGAGTGTTTTTGTTGTTTATCTAAAAATGATGTAATATCAACATATTTAAGGGAAGGTAAAAGAACCGATACTTATTTGTGCTAAATTGGTAAAGATTTGTTGAAATGGATTTATCAGTGTTTTAATATAAGCGAAAAGGTAAAGTCCTCTAAAAGTATATGTACATAGGTATGGAAAATTTCACATGACAATTATTGGTTTTCAGTATACTGGATGTAAAGGTCTGAATAATTAAATTAAGAGATGCTGTAGGGAAAACAAATATTCGATATTTTTAAAAACCTGCGTTGAAAACAAAATCAGCATGCATATCTAATAAAATCCAATTAAGGACAATGCAGTGTGTTGTAAAAATACCAGCAACAAATACGAAACCAAGCAAAATGTAATATGATTCAATTCTTTATTATTTGCTTTTATTTATCAAGAGTTCCGCTTCGAGCTTTCATAATCACTTTTATTATACCATGACGTTCAATACGTCTAACAAAAACACTTTGGCCAGATCATTCCGAAAGAATGAGCAAACAGAAACCACCAATCAAATCAGGCCATTCACAGCAAATAAAATCAATACCATCTCATTCTGGAGATTGATGGTGCGGCCAATAAGATGACTTGCTAACGCTTGCCGACCGTGAAGTGTCATTTTTCATGTCATATTACTGATAAAGATGAATTTGTGCTAAAACTTTCATGCTCAATCACCCAGAAATTGCTTAAGTTTTGGTAACGTTTTTGTGCTGTTAAATATTTGGATTTTGGAATGTGTTCCAAAGTTATATGATTTATGTGAAAAAATGGGTTAGCTTAAATACAAAATCTGACAATACACAAATAATGTCTCGATATACCAGGGAAAATTTTATTCAACTACAAATGTGTCCAGTTATATAAAGATATCAAAGCAGGCCAAAGAAATATAATGAAAAATTACACCACTGTGGTTTTGTTTTAACAAAGTTGACGGGATATATATTTTAGCAAAATAATATCTTATTCAAGCAGGTGGAGTTCAATATCTCTAAAAAAAGAAACTCTGGAATGAACGATCATTTATAGCAACAACAAAAATGTATTAACGACAATAATTTTTTTGATGAAAAACAGATAAGAACTTAAGAAAGATTTTTTGTAGTACAAAAAGCACGTCATAAACAAAACTCCATTTCGCACACAATATAGGGTGAAGCCAGACTAACCCAAAAGATTTTCTGCCCAAATAAGCAATATCACAGTTTGTCCAAACACTTGTGAACCAATAAGTTGCACGTGTCACCTCGTATCTCAATTCTATCGCCATTCTTTTGCCCTTCATACTCGAAAATTCACCCTAAATTCAACCGTGAAATGAACTACGTAAATTCCTTTTTCGATGCCCAAGTTTGCTGGTCTGAAGATGAATTAATATCAGATAAAAGTGACTAGTGCTCTTGCTAAGCAATTACCATGAAAATTTATTATTTTTAGATACATAAATATTTATAGGTCTTTATACATTCCCATATGAAAATATTTCCAAAGATTAAAACTTTTCTTGAAAAACGTACAAACGTTTTTTGTTGGCATTATGAAATGAGTTAATAGAAATTTTCTGAGCAAACTCGGTTCGTCTTTCTACCAGGATTGACTGTATCACATAGTTACATTAAAATTAAAATATAAGAGTGATTACTTATTTAACTTTTACAAATCTTCATTCAACGAGAAATTTGACCTTTTAGTTTGACGAAGCCATTCATCAAAACAGGACGTGCAAATATAATTAAACAGAAATGTAGTATGGGCAATGGATTGAGCCGTTTGAAGTTAATGGGTCTTGTAATGATGCATCTCTTGTGACCAGAGCGGTTATCCTTTGATATTTTAATACTTACTGTCTTGAGTGTTATTTCCGAACTGTTCAAAATAATTTGAGTTTAAATAAACATTCTTATGATGTTTGGATTCATTCATACGACATCATGAAATTGGACTGTATCCCTAAAGGCGCAGACAAAAACAGTGACGTTTAAGTAAGCAAAACCATTGTACTATTTCTCCGCCTTATAATGTTTTTACAGAAATTAAGAACTGTGTAGTATACTTTGCATTTAAAGTAAAAATATTTAATTACTTAAAAAGAATATGGTTTATAAGTAAATAAATATTAATTAATTATAAACTAACGCGGCGTTATTATTAGGGCCCGATGGACCGACGACATGCGAAAGGTCGCCGGTAGAGGCTGGATGACGAAAGCGGAGGACCGGGATATCTGACGCAAAATGGAGGAGACCTATGTCCAGCAGTTGGTTGTGATAGGTTGAAGAGAAACAATATGGTTTATTCAATCAGATGTTAGCAATGCTTTCATTAGCGTATTTACTAAGATTTTGATGTAAAAATGAAAAGAGCGGTTTGTTTAGTAGAAAACAAAAGTGCATAACAGTGGAATACTAAAAACTTTGTAAACTTTAGTTAAATGAAATATACATATTGTGTATACGTTAATACCTACAAGTAGTAGACACAGTTGGCTCATTATAGGACAGTTTATGTAGATGTTTTCCTACATCAAAATGATCCCTGATCTTCAATTAGCCGTTGTATCCTGCCGCGTAATTCAGCAGAAAATCTCCATCACAGATGCAGTTCCTGACATTGAAAAGTAGCTTCCAACAGCAAACTTACAAGTAACAGAACCGCAAAATTGGTATTAATCTGCATAACTTGCCTATACAACTGTCATTAACTAGTGCATAGCAGCTAGCGCCTCAGGACGAGTTATTGCCTATTCATAAGACTCATACAAACATGCATTTTGCATTCGAGCATTGATTTTTTTATAACAATGAACTTTATTCCTCTTTAATACAGTCGTAACTACAGCACTGTGAAATGTGGAAGCGAAAATTTAAGATTGCTCTGAAATGGCTTGTGCAAAGATATTCTGCTGCTAAAAAGTACGCCAATCGATTTTGGAATCTGTTGAGTATTGCATAAAGTTTTACAGATTTTTGAATGACATTTTGTACAAGAAAAGAATGTGCGTTTATTACAAGAGTGAGAAGCCGACACTTAAGGTGTTATTACGAACTATTTGCGGTGAACCATCTTGAAATAAGTTTTCATGAATATTTTAATATTTTATTAACAGTGTACGTATATATCTTTGACGACCCATTTGGTGTAGCCGTTGAGAGGTCGACTGCTATACTAAGGGTTCCGGGTTCGATCCCCGGATAGTACAAATATTTGTGTGCATGAACATGTCAGTTTGTTTTTATTTACATAAAAATGTATATAAGTATGTTTATTAGTTGCTTGTACCCGTAACACAAGCTTCCCGCTTAACTTGGTGCTAGATGACATTGACATATTACGAATGAGCGTACATTCGAAATGTGTATGTATGCTGTCGCTGCATTCGGAACACTTTTTTCGATTGTTGTGTAAGCATAACACGAATCTATACTTTTTACATCATTTTTATTCTTTGGATTTTTATATGGTGAGCGAAAATACTTTAAATTTCTTGCACAAAAATATGGAGTCGCAGTTTTTAACTTGAAACAAACATATTAAAATTACCATCGTTTCTGCGTGCAAATAAGCTTCAAATTTTTGTAGCTAATAAAACCACAGTTTGTTACGAGTTAGAACTCAAAACCAACATTCTCTCAGTTCGAGTTGAAATATTAATTAAAATGTACAGTTGGATACCAGTAATTCACTGTATAATCGTTCAGACGGTTCCTTTTTAACGAGTTATGGACTGACGAGATACTTCACGGAAAGTGATTGATGATTTTGAATATGTGCGTCGTTAGATCGCTTGCTGCTGCATGCTTTATCATCATTAGATCAATATACGTCCTCACCGAGGGGCACGAGCCTACCGTGGTGGGTGTATAGGCCTTTGTCGTCTAGCGCGCCCAGTGCGTATTGGCCAATTTCACTCACTACCTTTGCAAGCGTGCGGTGGGTATCTGACGTTTTCCTTCACAGTAAGGCATAGGATAAACGTAAAAATACACACATGACTTCACGCACAACCTTTGAATTTCTTAGAAGGCGTGTGCAGGTTTGCTCACGATGTTTTCCTTCATCGTAAGAGCGTCGGATAAACGTACATAACTTCGAACATTTTAAAACACATTGGTACGTGGCGGGATTTGAACCTTCCGGTAGGAGGGCAACAGTCCTCACCATTGAGCCACCGACACTCTCTGACGGATATATCAAACAAAAACAATATGTGTTCTATTGTGGTTGGAATCTTGGGTGTATATAGGTTTTAAGGTAACAAAGTGAGTCTTAGATTTAATGTTCATCTAATCTATTTAAGTCAGATACAATTATAGTATCAATGTTAGCAGTTAAACATTTTAAGTGTCTTAAAACAACTTTACTTTTTTTCATTTTTTTCTCTGACATCTACACAGTGCCATCTAGCTCCAAACTAAGCATTAGCCTGAAATATGGAAACTAAACAACGGATACACGTACGTATATACATTTTTCTTTATAAATACATACATGTTTTATATAGAAAACACCGAGACCAAATCAAATAGACAAGTTCATGCACACAAATGTTTGTACTGTCCGTGGATCGAACCCAGAACCCTTGGTGTAATAGCCGACGCCTCAACCATTACACCAGATGGGTATAATATCATAAATATTTATCTCAACGAGCTAAATCATCGAGATTCCATTTTAGCTTCGATTGTTTGAGCAAATATTGATAAAACAACTAGAGACAACAACCGAGTCATCCTTATTCATATCACACGCTCAACATATTTGCCTTGTACCCACGTCTTGTACAGGGTGACGTTTGAAATAGTGCTCGCGACTCGAACCGATGACTGCGATAATGCGTATGGATGCCCGCTGTTCGCCGCTGGGCGTCTATTGAGATTAAAGATCGGTCTGCTTTATTTTGATAAAAGGAAAATGGGTAGAATGCTTTAGTACTTAAGATTTACTTTTCGAAAACAAAAAAGTGTTGTTTTTCTTGGGATAGTTTGATGTCTACATGAGTACCTTAATTTTTAGATATTTTTTCTTATTTAAGGCCCGTATTCTAGAACGAGACTCAAGCATTGATCTTAACGTTAACGGGATTAACGTTTCTGGCATGGACTTTTTGCTGTAGCCTACTTAAGCTTACACAGCCAGTGTTGCCAACCCGAGACAAAATTCCTCGTTACTTGTACTTTCGAACCTCGTTCATGCAAAAAAACGCTTTCATCATTAAATATATCAAATAAAATAAACATTAGCTAGCTTCTTACTAAAAAAACATCACTGTGATAGAGACGACTAATGTGGAAAACAAAATATTTTATTAATCAGTCTGCAGACAATGATCGCATAAATACGACCAATGGATTTTTTGTGTAAAAGTTGAAGTTCTGATAGTTTTTAATATGTGGCATGGTACTATTACGGAAGACCACAAATCTTGTATTTGTACGAGGACACACACACACACCCTGCACAGCTTGACCGGCCCAGTTATATGGGGGTATAAATTCAGTATATATAATATAAGTAAAATTAATATCAGGTTTATAATCAAATAGCAAATCTAACAAAGTCCTATTAGTTATTTAAGAAATCAACGGTACATATTTGGATAATCGACTCAACAATCTTCATTAAGCTGCATTGAACTCTCGCAAAGCTATCGATAACTCACAATCCACGATATAAATACAAATTACGGTTAAATACCGACATATCTAGTTTGATTTGCCGCCATCCCGCTAAGTCCTATAAGTCGGATACACTTCGGAGCAGCGAATGGGTACTATCAATATATAATAATAAAAATAAATCTCCGCAAATATAAAGTCATCTAGTTCTTAACTAAGAATGTCTGGAAACTAAACAACGAAGACTTTCTTAAAGGAAGTGTGATCTAGTCCTTAACTAAGAAACTTAGTGAACTAAACAACGGACAAACTTTCTTGTATTATTTTTTAAAACATAATTATACTTAATATGTACAAAACACAAGATCAATACAAAGAGAGAGGTTTATTCAGACAATATTTTTAGTGCAGTACTAAACCAAATCGATATCAAAATAAACAAACAACCAATAAACATATTGAAGTAGATAAAGTACATCGTAAAACGAAATTTTAATAGCACGTCATAGTATGTAGTTATCGTCATTTTAATAGTACGTATAGTAGTCACGACAATATTGAATATCGACAACATACACCAATTAAATATGTTTCCTTTTTAAATAATTGTGGGTTAGATAGCTAGATAGATTATTTATTTATATGTATCAGACACACAAAATAAAAAAGGAAGTACATAGCTGCAACTTATACAAAACAAATCTAAAGAACACAATTATTACAAAATAAATAAGAAATCCAGTTCACAATCACAACATATATGTGCTATGTACGTTAGACTGTCTATAAAATATAAATATAAAACTAGTAGTGTTAAATAACTGTATGCTGTGTTTGCCTGTGGTTGTTGTTTGTGGCGTGACTACTGCTTTTGTATAACAATAAATAAATAAAAAATAATATTTGTGCTCAGAAATTTTGATGACAATTATGTAAAGTTATTTTAAAATTCAACATTACCATGCACCCAAGTGTAAACGAAGCCAGACGTGTTGACACTGCCTTAATCCGGTGGTTACCGCGCAATATACATATTTCTTTGAACTAAGTTTAATATTTGGACGAAGCCTGCCCGATGTGCCGTCTGCGGAATTTAATATCAGTGTTTGAGGACGGATTTGGCTGCGAATCTACGTTTTATTGATGCGTATTTGGGCGGTGTGAAAGCATGAACACTGTGCAAACGCTTCGGTGGAAAATATGGGGCTATTTTTTGAGGATTAGTCGTGCGAGTTATGTTTTGTACAACGCTTTGTATAAAGATCTGTGTGATTTTGTTTCAATAATTTATTATAAAAATGTATAAACATTCATAACATATTAAAATCGAAATTGAAATGAAAATATATTTATTCAATTTAGGTCCATAGAGAACACTTATGAATGTCAAATTTGATTCTACCACTGGTTCGGACTGTTGATGACTATTCACCATCATCAGCCTATAACCCACTGCAGGGCACAGGCCATCCCACTACAGCAGCGCTATAGGTAGATTGGGCACCTACCACGCGGGCCCAATGTGGATTTGTGGTGTTTACGACTGCCATTCTAAGGTCAGTATTCTGAAACGAGGCTCAAGCGTCCCCACCCAGGGGCACGAGTCTACCCTTATAGGGTGTATAGGCCTTAGTCATCACGCGGGAGTGTGGATAGGCTGACTACATGCACACCCTTGAATATCTTCGCAAGCGTGCACAGGTTTCCTCAAGATGTTTTCCTTCATCGTTAAAGCGTCGGATAAACGTACATTTCATATATGAAAATACATGTGTACGTGGCGGGATTTGAACCTGCACCATCTAGGTTGGAAGGCAACAATCCACACCACTGTGCCACCGACGCTCTTTACAGTATCTTTAAGCCAGCGCTCCCGTGATAAGACTCACTTTATCACGGCAGCACATCTGTGTTAATATTGTTTCTTTGTTTTTTGTTTTTGATTATTGTTTTCACCACGTTTAACACCTTTATATTTTTTTTCCTCTTTTCCTTTCTGTTTTGTACGTTATTGTCTTAAAGATATAAACCTGTAACTGTGTGGTCAAATAAATGTATTCCTTCCTTTCTTTATTTTCCTTATTTGAAGCAAAAATATAAATATTCTATTTTATTAAAATTACCTTTCAAAAAGGATGATCAACTCAGACTATCAAACTCAGCACTACCACTTCGCCAGTACTTCATCGTAATTGCTTAAGAATCATTAGCATTTAGAGCGAAGCAATAAAAGTTCCATAGAACTGCGGCAATTTAAGTTTCGCGAGTTTTTCTTCCTCGCCCCTATCTGGCACTCCTTGTTATTTTAGCGACTTAACTTGGATACTAAGTTGAATAGTTGCCACTAAGTTGGGAAATGTACACTACATTGTGAAAGATAACGTTTATTTTTCTATAGTTATTTTGTGGGTTAACATTCGATTAATTATGTAGAAAGGTCGTCGTACTTTTTTGTAATTTTCACCATTATACTTGGATACTAAGTTGAATAGTTGCCACTAAGTTGGGAAATGTACACTACATTGTGAAAGATAAAGTTTATTTTTCTATAGTTATTTTGTGGGTTAACATTCGATTAATTATGAGAAAGGTCGTCGTACTTATTTTGTAATTTTCACCATTATACCCAGTACAATGCTATATAGATTATAAATAAATAAAATAATAATAAATAAATAAATATTTACTGACATTCA
Organism: Leucinodes orbonalis; assembly: GCA_019425675.1. Taxonomy (NCBI): domain Eukaryota; kingdom Metazoa; phylum Arthropoda; class Insecta; order Lepidoptera; family Crambidae; genus Leucinodes; species Leucinodes orbonalis. The sequence goes on along the minus strand of PQWD01004817.1, from coordinate 1,675 downwards.
CACAGCGCCATCTAGCCCCAAGTTAAGCGTGAAGCCTGTATTATGGGTACTAAACAACGGATAAACATACTTATATACATTTTTTGTAAATACATACATATCATACATAGAAAACACCCAGACCATTACAAACAGACATGTTCATGCACACAAATTTTTGTACTGCCCGGGGATCGAGCCCGGTACCCTCGGTGTTGCAGTCGACCTCTCAACCGCAACACCAAATGGGTCGTCTTACTTAGATTATAGCCTGACAAACATGATAACTACAAATCTTAAGAAAAGCATTTCTTGTTATTTGTTGCAATGTTGTTGTAAAACAGGACATAGTGCGCCGGGATCAGCTTATATTAGGCCATCAGGTGACAGCAAATTACAATACCATTGTAATCTGACGACCCATGTGGTGTAATGTTCGAGACGTTGGCTACTACGCCAAGTGTTTCGGGTTCGATACCCGGGCAGTACAAACATTTGTGTGCATGAACATGTCTGTTCGTAATAATCTGAATGTTTCTAAGTATAATATGTATGTATTAACAAAAAAATACATACCTAAGTATTTTTATCAGTTCTTTAATAATAATAATATAGATTTATTTCAGACGAAGTCCATATGTATTTGTTGGTATAACATAAACTTAATAGTAACTACAAGCTCCTCGCTTAGTTTGGGGCTAGATGGCGCTGTGTGAATGTCAGTGGATATTTATTTATTAATTTAATTGTCAACGGTAGGGTACCGTAAGATTTGACTTAGGGATACAGTAAGATCACAGTAGTCGAGCTTTTGCATTGAATCTATTTATTTTTGAGCAAAAGGAGAAAATTACGGTGCCCACCAAAACGCTAAAACATTAGGCTACTTAGTACATCAGTGGTCTGTCAAGGGGAGCTAATAAGAAATCACTTTTGACAAAATTAAGTCTAATTCAATACTGAATTCAGTTCGAATATATATAACCTAGCCATTTTCTTACGATATATTATGTTGACGTTTTGCATACAATCAACTTAATGCGTAATTCAAGATAACAATGAAGCACTTAATTAATTTTCAAGGTTTTATGCTATAAATACTGCCTTTTCCTACACCTGTATTATTTATTCGTTCAGTGACCCTAAATTATCATTATGCAGTTGAATTCAACAATTTTTATGTATACGATTATATCGTGGGTGGTTCGTTGGTGTGGACTGTTGTCTTTCGATCTGGAGGGTGCAGGTTCAAATCCCGCCACGTTTTACCCATGTATTTTCGAATTTACGAAATTCTACGTTTATCGGACGCTCTTCTGGAAAACATAGTAAGGGAACCTGCGCACGCCAACGAATAGATTCAAAAGTTGTGCGTCGGTTAATCCGCACTGGGCCTGCGTGGACGACCAAGACCTATACACCCGCGTACGGGTAGGCTCGTGCCCTTCAGTAGGGTCGTTTAATGACCTGATGATGATTATATTACTGATCCGGGCTCGGTGACGTTGCAGATGTTTGTTTGAAATGCAAGACAAGTAATTACCGCAATGTTAGGTTTAAAGAATCTTTCATATTAAAAACTATTACAGTCACTTACATAGGAACAATAAATTATACAGGTAAAAGGGGGTGATTACAAGCTGTCCACATCGTTTACGCTGAGTATGGTCACGCAAGCAGACGGATGTCGTACTAC